>JAUMHQ010000209.1:214493-234736 GCA_032361165.1 Enteromius paludinosus | reverse complement strand
GCCGGACGCCCAGCACCTAATTTCCAGTTCAGTTTAAACACATGTTAGATTGTGTAAGGACTTATAGTGTGTGTGTGCTACACCTTTAACCTAAACCACTGCGGACCAGTCTGGACTTCTTTATGGAGGTTTAGTCCATATATTAAATCAAGCACACACACACTAAACACAATTTAACTGCAACATTTACTGGATTAAATCTTTTTTTAACAATCTTTTGGCTTTTGGTCAAATGTACAAATAAGAAACATTTAGGATATATATTTCCAATTCAATGTGAGTAATTATAATGCATTATCGTAAAATGTTTATTTAAAAGAAATCATGACATTTTGTCACGGACCAAGATTTTTAATTTCTATCTTTATCATATATTTTAGATTCTTCTATGAATAAATGAAAAGTTCATTTGCAAAAACTAATTACACCATTTTTAACAGTTTTCAAAAATCATGTTTTCTCATTGTGCATTCCGTTCAGTCATCTGTTAACTGCAAATAAACTCTTCATATACATGAAAATGTAACTAGATAAAAGTAATAAAATAAAGGAATGAATAAAAGGTGAGTGTTTCTCCAAACCCAGGATGAGAGGATGTGGAGTATGAAAGTACTTTGTGTGATTTATGAGATATTCAAGACATCACATATTTTGTGAGGGGAAAAAAAGGTATAACTTGCGTTTTAAGCCGTTTTCTCCATACAAACCAAGGTTTTGTTTGTATATGAAATGCTCTGATATCAGTAGTAAACATCATGATTAACACACACCTGCCCAGAAGAGCATCGTGCTGCTCGTCTCAAGGAGGTGAGATTTGTGGCCTATCCAGAAATGAGGAGATTTCTCAGATAATCAATCCAGCTCCACGAATGAGATTTCCAGCTGTGTCTCTATTTGTCCACATTATTGCGACACACTCTTTCTGTTTGATACTGTAAAGCAAAGTACTTTGTGTGCTATAAAAAACATAAAAAAACACAGAAGTGGCTCTGTGATGGAGAACAACAGGATCAAGACCAAATAAACCTCTGGATGTGATTTCTCATTCTCAGTGAACGAATCTGAACATGACAACAGTCAGATGTTTCTCCTGGAGTCTTCAGATCTGATGTAGATCTGGTTCTATCTGAAAAGAACTGACTGAGCTTCAGTGAAAGATTCAACACACTGCAGATAACATTACAATACGCTTTATTTCATATCGCATCTGTTCACCAACACATCTTCATCAGATTTATGTTTCTTCAAGAGATGAATCTGATTCTCATTTAAAGATATATTAAACTAGCTAAAAATCAACTTAACCTGTTTTAAAGGTTATCATATTGCTACAGAGAGGTGGGGGTGATATGATTGATATAATCTGAAGGAAAATCCACATACATTCATAACAGCATGTAAATATCACAGATCTGAAGTCAACACTGGATCCTCAGTCTCCCTTTTCTTTGACATCCTCGCTGAAGAAAGCCGTCAGCTGCTCTCCTTCAGGAACGTATCGGATGTTCTCCACCTCTCCTCCGTAGTTGCTGGGCTTCTGGAAGTGTATCTCCAGATGGTCCTGGAGGTCTTCTTCATCCATCAGCTCCTGGATTCCTCCCAGGAGCACGGTGCGAGCCGGAGCGCCCGAGAACGTCTGCAAGATCACAACAAACACCATCAAACACACGCCAGCACACTCTGAGACGAGCGTGTGGGAGACACACCTGAAACTTCCTGAGCTTGAACTCGTACAGAGGATGAACATCGAGCACCACATCGCTGCCGGTGTCCACGCAGAACCTTCCTCGCTGAACCAGGTTCTCTGCGACTGAAACAGAAAGAGCCGTCCACACATTAAACCTGGTTTCTCTTACTCATACTGTATTCTTGTTTGTTATTTCAGGGGTTCTGCAGGATTCTAAAGCTCAAAGTTAAGACTAAAGACCTGCACAAATAAAACCAGCCCTATATGAGCGGGGTAAGGTCATGTCACTTATTAAACACTTCATAATTAATTTAAAGAAAATAGATGAGTCAGAAGTATCAGTTATAAATTAATTTAAACAGTTATCATCCATAAATTATTCTAAATACAGTTTAATGTTTCTATTTTTATAATGCAGTATCAGACCGGTTCACATGAACAGCTCAGCGTGTCTGAAGGGTCAAAACATTGGTCTGAACCAAATCAGCATTTAATACAAATGAATATTAGTCTGAGGTAAATACAACAAATAAAACTGGTTCCTCTGGGCTAACTGCTAGCTGGTCAGAACTGTTCTCCTGGTGGCAGAACACACAGCCCTGGACAGAAAAACGCTCATCTTTACTCTTTTAATCATCACATTCATATCACAATAATCACCTAATAAGTTCCAATCCAGGTGCATTGAATGTTAAAATGCATTTCAAATCAAAGTTAAGTGGGTATTATTATCAATTTTTCTCTTAATGATTTAATAATTTAATACATTTCATACCAATTTCCTCGTGCAGGTAGTTGACAATAAATGCTTTGAACAATCTGTCTGAATAACCTGAAGTCAACTACATAAGAGCTAAGTGCATGATGAAGCGAAGCTCTGAGAAAGCACACACTTTCAGCAGAGAAGCGTCAGACACACACACCTCCGGTGTTCAGGAAAGTGACCCGGCCCGAGCCCGTATCCCTGTGGTACTCCAGCTGCTCCACCTCTCCTCCACCACGGCTCGCTCTGGAGAAGGACAGCTCCAGACGGTCTCTCATTCGCTCCTCAGGTAAAGTGGGCGGGGCGTTACAGAACTTGATGCTCTTCTTTGACACCTGGATATGAACCTGAACGAGCAGAAGCAAGTGTCAACAGACAGCACATCACGCTGGACACAGCAAAGAAGAAGAAAATCCTTCCACCTCAAACTTGACGGAGGGATCCAGGGATAAAGCGTACGGCTTCACGTCCATCTTGGCTTTATCACAGGCCACCGAGCACTTGGCCAGTCGAAGGATCTGCTCCGCCACTGAGAGAACATGACGAGAAACATCCAGCAGATCAGAGCCATTAAAGCTGACAAAAACAGACATGCTCCTAAACCATAATCCTTACCCTTCTCCTCCTCAAAGGTGATGAGCGCCTGGCCTCCCTTCATCAGAAACGAGGGTCTCTGAGTGACGGTGAACACAGACGTCACCTGATCACCTTCATCATTATCCTCTCCCTCCAGAGGACGAGCAAACTTCACCGTCTTGTCCGGGATCATGGCTTCTATCTGTGTTTCAGAGCCCATGAGGGGTTATTAATCACAAACAGACATGTATTCACAGAAATCAGTGGAGCACACATATAGGTTTAAAGACATTTTTTGGCAGCATTCATTTTGAAAATGACAGAAAAAAAAACAGTATTATTTGGAAATATAATTCTAATGTAAAGCAGCTGTTTTCTGTGTGAATATGTGTTAAAGTGTGATTTATTTCCGTGGTGAAAGCTGAACAATACCAGCAGCCTAACTTTATAATCAGTGGTTCTCCACCTTGAATTTGCGCTGCAGAGAATCACTTTCGGCTCTCTTGAGCTGGAGCTTCTTCTGAAGTTCTTGAAGTTCTCTCTTCAGATCCTGGTTAACTTGATCCAGACTCTTCATCTCCTTCTGAAAACACGAACACAAACCTTCAGCATCTGCTTTCACTTTCAGGGCTAATCGGATCACACCTAGAAACTCACTTGCACTTCTAGAAGATCTTCATTAAACTTGTCAAAAATCTTGTCTTCATCTTCCATGAAGCTCTGAAGCTCTTTCTCGGCTTTTCTCTTCTCAGTCTCCGACTCGGCTTTTTCCAGAAGCAACCTGGATCTCTCATTGTCAGCAGACTCAATAAGATCCTGTGTAAACATTAGAAACACGTTTTAAGTATTGATTTGCCTCTTTAACATTATTAACGAGTTTATTATTATAACGAGTTTTTGACCTGGTATTTCTTGATGTTCTCCGCGTCGTCCTCAGGAAGCTGTTTGATATAAACACAAGACTTTTAACAAAGCATTATAAAATATTAAACAGAATTCAGCTGAAATCTCAGAGTGTGTGGATGTAATGTTGTCAACACAGACCTCGCCGTTCGCTCGGTTTTCAGGAGTTTGAGACATACTTCAGCTGAAATCGAAATTTATCTGAAGAAATTGTAGAAGTTGAGGTGAATCCCGGATCAAAACACGAAATGCTTGTCGAATGACTGATGTTTACACCTCTTCTTATTTCCCTCCCAGCTTCCTGATTCTGGAGCAGATCTGGACTTTATTGATCAGAAGTCACATGAACAGAGACGAGCTGAAGCAAAAGTGAAAGTGACCGGAGTCAGTTCCGGTAAACCCCCGGTTACCGAGCAGCTGGCTCCCCGAGCTCCTTCAGATGCGACCTGGATCATCTTCAAATGTCAAAACATGTGTCTTCGAGACGTTATTGGGTTTTTATAAGATGAGTTCTGTGACAGAAAGATCTGGAGCTCAACGATGGAAGAGAAGGGTCTGATTGTCGAGGGTCTACCGGATGATTTCCGCCGAATCAAAGCAAAGATCGAGCTTTACTTCAGAAACAAGAGAAGGTCTGGAGGAGAGATCGTGCAGATACGAGAACATCCCGACGACAAGCGAAAAGCGCTTCTGATTTATTTAAGAGACGAGGGTGAGTCCTGTCTGATATTAAACACCTAACTAACCCTAAAACATTGTGTTCTCAAGCATACTATACAGCAGGAGCCCAGATGAACACTCAGTCAATGAATAAACTAACACATACTTCAGTTTTTACTGTGGTATATTGTATAATATACCCTATAGTTGTATAAATTACTATGTCTTCATGTGAGTTTAAAAAGAGCTTTACAGAGAGCTCCCCTGTTTTCAGATCTGAGGAAGGTGCTTGACAAAAGGATCCATAAAGTTGATATCAAACCTCACGGATCTGTTGAAGTGACAGTCAAACTCGCAGAAGACACCAAAATCAAGTTCAAACCACAAGTACTGCCCAAACCCAAGCCAGAGACATGCCTTGCCCTCAAATCCCTGCCCGCTGCCGCCCGACAGGTCAGTAATACTCTAATATCAAGTGTTTTGATGCTTGTTTCTATTGAAAGACAAGGAAGCAAATGGACATTTTTGCAGGTTGCATAAACAGACACCAAGACAGTGTCTTAAGAACCAGTTTGACCAACTAGCAGTTCACCAAGTGCTAATCAGAGAAAGAGATTACTTTTTAACTGCAATCCAAGATTTTATGTAGGCTAACTTACTGCAAAAAGTTATGAGCAATCTTAAAGAAAATAATTAGATAACTACTATTAAGAGTAATCTACAGCTTATGCAGCCAGCACTTGATCTTAACGGAAATGTCAGAGGAATAAATTATTAATTTTTTTATTACAAAATGCAGTCAGATTATTGATTTCCTCACACACTTCCTCCTCCTCCTCATACAAAGGTCTCTCCCATCAGAAAGCCTGCAGCAGCAGTCAAAGGTCATAAAGGTTGGGCTGTAATGCTTTTTTTATTTTCAGTGTTTGAAAAAATAAACCACATATTACAGAACTTTTACCACGCTCTTTGATCATGTGTATATATTTGTTCATAACACAGAAGATGAGCAGGATTCTGCAATACCAGATCTTCTCATTAGCACCTCTGATTCAGTCGAGAAGGAAACCCTTCAGATGTATTTTGAGCAGTTTACAGAACAATTTGAGCTAGCAAAGCACGGAAGTACCAGCTGGATCCTGAAGCTCTGTAGCCAGTCAGGTATGATTTATGAGAGTTTGTGTCTTAGCTACACACAAAGCTCACAATGTGAGTGAAACAAACTGGTTTTGCAAGTCTATTTCTGTACATCTCTTCGTCACAATGAAGGACAAATCCTTAGATAACTCTCACTCAGCTCAGAGAAATGAAATCAACAATCAGGAAGATAATAATACTCACCCTTTTCTCAGATGTAGAGGAGATTCTGGGCCAGACAGAGCATGGGTTTGGTATAACTGTAGAAGTGTATAAAGAAGGAGGTCTGGGAGAGCAGCTGGACCCGCGGCGCTTCATCTTGACGGGCTTCGACGGAGACACAGACTGCAAGATGATCTCTCTTTTTATTGGCAGCTGTAGCAAGAAAAAAGAGCACACTTGGGAGACGCTTGATGAGGACAGGATCATGGTCACCTTCAAACATGATATTGGTGGGTTTTGGAGGCTAGATCTTTCCTCTGGGTTTCTGTGTTCTCGACGCTCCTGAGAACGACCTCCGCTTCTGAGACGCCTGCTTCCACGCTGCTTATATTTGTTCTGCTGTTGGGCCTGCTATGTCTATGAATATTAACATCTAATTATCTCTATCCGTCTACATGGACTAATCAAATCCTGTATATCAAAGTCTACTGATTGCTTCAAGAATCTGTTCAGCTGTGAACATTAACGCCTGCTGTGGTCAAGCTTAAGATTAAATGAGTGAGGAAAATGAACACTCTCAATGCATTGACCATTTTTTCCCTGTTTTGTCAACAGATGTGACGTCATTTTTAAGGAAGTGCAGCTCGAAGCAGCTGCAGGGTCGAGACATCGG
Organism: Enteromius paludinosus; assembly: GCA_032361165.1. Taxonomy (NCBI): domain Eukaryota; kingdom Metazoa; phylum Chordata; class Actinopteri; order Cypriniformes; family Cyprinidae; genus Enteromius; species Enteromius paludinosus. The sequence goes on along the minus strand of JAUMHQ010000209.1, from coordinate 228,175 downwards.
AGTGACTCGAGTGGAGCGGACGGACTCGGTCCTGGTCCAGGGAGACTTGGAGAACCTGACTGAAGACATTCTCACGCTTTACTTCAGCAACAAGAAGAGGAGCGGCGGAGGAGAAATCCAGTCCTTCATATGGATTAACACGAGGAAGAGCGCTGCCATCACCTTCACAAACTGTGACAGTAGGTGTCCAGATTATTTTCAAAGATGAAACGTTGTTTAGATCTGGATTCTGCGCAAACAGAGGAGGAGACCTAAAAATGTAATATTATAGAAAGGTTAGCGAGAGCTAATAACCCTTATATTGAGTTCCTGTCAGTTCGACCCAGGGAGGATTTTTAATATGCATAATGTTAATAATGCAGAAGAACAATAATATACACTCAATTTCATCCAGATCAGTTCAGCTTAAATGGTATCTGTGCAATCAAGTCAACAATATCACTGGAAATTAAGTGTTCCCAACTAAACTAACCAGAGGAACCCTAACTCTGACCAGACCAAACCAGCAGAACTCAGATCCATGAGACGAAACACAAAAGCTGTGATAACTGAAAGAAAACCAGCAGACAGAAAGATTAAAAAGGGCATTTGCACAGCACGGTTTTTAATAAAAAAAATAATTAATCTTTTACGTATTTTGCACGATCATTTTTCACAACAACAGTGTGTTGGGGGCCTTTTTAAAATGGGTTTAAAAGTGTTTTCGAAAACAGTAGCGTTATTGTCTTTATGTAAACTTCAAAATTGAGAACTTGTGAAAACCGGGAGCTGTGCATGAGTATGACGTGTTCAGTGTGTGTGTAAGACAGGCCTGGTGAATAACACAGCATTTCTAGTCGTTTTTAACAATACTGTCATCTGTACGCAAAAAAACTAAAGGAAAAATATATAGATTTTTAGTGCACTGATGTTATGTAAACACACCCTAAAATTAAGATTTGGTGATGTAACATAATGAGAGATTTAGAAGCTTGTTATAAGGCCAGTCATTTCTGACTGGAAACAAATGAGGTGAAATTAGGGTTTTAACAGCACAAAGGTTAAAATATAAAGAACAAAATCTATTTTACATGTAACGGTCCTTTCTGTTGTAATAGATGCTGATGCGGTGGTGGAACAAACACACAATGTTTGTGGCACAGAAGTTCACGCTTCGCTGTTTTACTCCAGCTTACAAAAGGCTTTAACTGGCGAAAAAGCAACCCTAACTGATCAAATCTGCACAAAAGTGAACATTCCCGTCAGCAGAGAGCTGCTCCGCTTCTTTGAAACCAATGAGCAATGCAGAAAACAACTGGAGAGTGAGCTGCCTCATACCAAAGTGCTTCTCGACAGCTCTGCTGCAGAAAGTGAACTGATGCTGGAGATGGACGTCAAGAAAGAGTCTCTGGCAGCGCTGCAGATCGCACCCAGCTGGGAGTCCAAGACTATGAGGGCAGTTCAGGACTTCATGAACAGATACGACTCAGTAGAGCTGACGGCGGAGAGGGACGTCTGGACCAGAGTTGAGAAGGATTGTCTCGCCCCGCTCGATACGGTGCTCTCCTACAGGGAGCTCGACTCTACGGTTATAATAGTGGGAGTGAAAGAAGAGGTCAAGGTCCTGTCAGACAAGACCAGGACGCTCCTGAAGAACACTGCTGCTGAGGTGGAGGTGGAAAGAAACACCATCGATGTGGAGGTCCAGCTGGACTGCAGAGAGACGTTTGATCTAATTAAAGAGCATGTCGAGTCCAGACTAGGACAGGTGAGTTTATCACATGATGAGAAGCATCACATCATTTCTCTCAGAGGTCTGAAGGATCAAGTAGACTCAGTGGAGAGGTTCATCAAGCAAGCGCTGAACAACATCGTTACACACCAGCTGAAACTCTCTTCACATCTGATTCACTTTCTGAAGGCTCTGGATCTTGAAAAGTTTGAGCAAGACCATTTCCTTCCAAGCCAAATTCCAGCTCGACTTTTAAAGCGGCAAGATTTTTTTGTGATCTTGGTCGAGAAAGAAAACCTAAAGAGAGCTGAAGACAAAATCAGCGAGATATTCAAAGAGCAGGTCATACAGCTTTCTCCCAATCAAACCGGTGAGGCATGGACACACTTTCTCAGGAATCTTCAACACGAAATAGAATCGTTCCAGACAGCTCACGACGTCAGAATCTTGCAGTCAAATAATCAGGTTGTCATATGTGGGTTTTCCAGTGCAGTTGCAGATGTTACCAGAAAAGTGAAGACATATCTGGACAACAAGGAAACAACGACTGAGACCGTCCCTCTGAAATCTGAGCGAGAGGCTGAATTCGTGGAGTCCTGTCTGAATCTGTCCGAGCTCCCTGAACTTAAGCGGCTCGGCGCAGCAGTACTCGTTCACAGATCATCAAACTCCCCCTGCTTACAGATCTCAGCAGCCAAAGACAACATCAAAGACGCTCTGTGTGTCGTACAGCAGCAGATCTCATCCATTGTTACAGAGAGCCATAAATACTGCAAAGCGGGAGAAGCAAAGGTTCTGGAGAAGCATGAAGCCAACGTGAAGACTAAAGCGAAGGAGATGCAGTGCAGTCTATATTTATCACAAGAGCATGTAGTCAAATCCAGCCCTCCAAAGAGCTTCACACACCAGATAGGAAGTTTCATGACTCTGAGCATCGCAGAAGGAGACCTGCACCATTTCACAGCCGACGCTTTGACCTGTCCAGTGAATGCCAGTCTAGCTTTCAATAACCCAGTGGCTCAGCATTTTCTCCAGTTCGGAGGAGACGAGATTACAGAGGTGTGTAAAACCCAGCAGAAGGAGCAGCAGAGTCTTCTTTCTGGAGACGTGGTGCTCAGTAATGCTGGGAAACTCAGCGCCGGGACGCTCATCTACGCCGTGTTGCCTCAGAAAGGACAGATGCTGGACTCTCACTACCTTCAGATGGCTGTGTATAACAGCCTCCTGAGAGCCGAAGAAAAAGGATGCACCTCGATTGCGCTTCCAGCCATCGGCTGTGAAAGCTTCGGGTTCTCTGTCAAGGACAGTTACATTGCGCTCCGAGCCGCTTTGCTGCAGTTCTCCAGCGACCATCAGAATGCTCCTAAAAACATGAGAAACATCACTATAGTGGATCCAGAGGAGAAGACTGTTGAGGAGTACAACGCTCTGATCCACGAACTAGTATGATTCCTTTTATAAACAAGTTTATTAACAATGTATAGCGTGTTTTTATTAATGATTAATGGTTTAATTTATTTACAGGGATTTCCTGACACATCTACAATGGTTCCCCTACAATCCTTAAAGCTTAAACACAGATTAGACGCGAGAGGTACTGTATACACCTGCTTTTGTAATTTCACTACTGTGCACAACAGGTTTCCAAGACTTCATCTGAAGATGTACTTTTGTTTTCACATGATTGGGAATTCAATCAGTGCTGATCAACGGTGTGCCAATATGCCTGAAAAAGGGTGACATCACAAAAGAGAGGGTGGATGTAATGGTGAACTCCACCAACAAAAGTTTAGATCTCAACAGCGGTAAGAGTTTCTTTACTGCAGCATCAATTCTAAACTGATTCACATCGTTATAGTTTTACCTTTCATTCTAAAGCGTGTTGAATACTTTCAAGTTTTCCTAATGCAGAGACGTTTAAACCAGGTCAGAGCAAATGTTTATATGGCGCTTTTCCACTGCACAGTACGGCACTGCACGGTTCAGTACAGCTCATGTTTGGGGGGTTTTCCACTGGGAACAGTACCTGGTCTTTTTTAGTACCACCTCGGCTGAGCCGAACCGTTACCAAAACTTGACGTGCAGGCTTGTGCACAATTCTGAATTGAATTTAAGTCGTACCACGCAGTGGAAAAGCGCTAATAGTGTCTCCCGGTTTGTTTTCAACATAGTGGTTAAATATTACAGGTGTTTCTGGTGCCATCCTAAAAGCTGCTGGACAATCAGTTGTGGACGAATGCAAAAAGCTAGGTATCACTGACTCTTTCTGTCAATGCCTGTATTGTAATGGGATTGCTGAGGGATTTGATTCACATCTTCTTGTGCAGCTCCTCTGAAAGCAGCAGCAGCACTGACGGGAGCTGGAGCACTTCAGTGTAAGTTCATCGCACAGATGGTTGGGCCGGACAGCACCACCGACATCACCTCGTCTCTGGAACTGGTTCTGAACCTCTGCGAGGGCAAAATGGCCACAACTCTGGCCATCCCTGGGATTGGAACAGGCATGACAGCAATATATTAATATAAAATATTAAAATATTCCGCTGTGGGGGAAAAACACAAAATCAAGCCCTGAGTGATAATCTCGTTCTCTGCAGGACGAGGTGGCTTTGCCCCGAAAGAATCGATCAAAGCCATCTTCACAGCAATCGAGAAACATCTGAAGGAGCCGAACTCATCCTGCCTCCGGAGCATCACAATTGTGGCATTTGAACAGAAGACCTTTGATGACTTCCGTGTCTATTTCAAAGCATGGAATAAGGTTAATACTGATGAGATATCATCCTAATGTCCAGATTTATTATTATTTTTTAAAGTTTTAATGTGTTACATTTGTTTTTCCCCAGCCTGCATCCGGCAAGATGCCTGATAATCAAGGTTCTGACAACTCTACATGTCCAAGCTGATTCACTCTACTTTTCAAATACACCATAAACTCTTAGTTCTGATATTTCCAGACATGAATATCATTTACATTTGAGATCTGTCTCATCTTCCGTAGTGAAAATTGGGAGCGTCAGAATTGAGGTAAAGAAAGGTGACATCACTAATGAAACAGTGCGAGGGATCGTAAACACCACCAACAGGGACATGAGCCTGAGAAGAGGTCTGTAAGACTTAATATAACTCAAAACACTCAAGCTGGACACTTTTATATTAACACATCCATTCCTCTAAAACAGTAGTTGCCAAAGATGAAACTGCACATTTAGCATGTCTTAGTGAAAATACAACTCATGAAAGGTCATCAGTTCATTAGTAGAGACTCCAAAACACGTGTGTGTTGGGGGCTCCTGGGACAGGGTTGGGGACCACTGCTTTGAAATGAGCCATGGATCTACACAACAGTAGCCGCAGTTCAAATTGCTCAAATTAAAGTTGCAAATTGAAAATATGCTTAATGAAATTTTGGGAAAACTCACAAATTTAGCAAAAATGTTTTTATGCTCACATGAGGTGGTTTTTCAGGCAATTCAAAAAAATTATAATTTAGCAAAAACTGCAAGTTTTGACATTTCTGAAGAATCTCTCCATGATGCTTCTGTAAAGAGACGCATAAGCCTCCTTTGTATAAATATATCCAAAATCTGTCAAATCTTGCCAAAATCCATTGCCATGACTTATCGCAAGAGGCAAAGGTTACGTTATATTCACATAACATTGGTTACTAGAAGTGCCTGTAATGGAAGCGTGGCTAGTGTGTGTTTGAGACCATTTCAAAGTACAATCAGTTCATTGTGTCTTTGTCCTCATCAGGTGTGTCGGGGGCCATATTTAAAACAGCTGGAGCATCTGTGGAGCAGGAGTGCCAAAAGCACGGTGAGAAGGTCACACCAGATACCCTGTTAACTATCAATTACATGAACAGGAGATATTCTGAACATCAGCATGACTATGATTGGGCTCCAGACAATTCTGCACTGACACCGAATGCCAAGGACTGGTAAACAAATTTCTTTCTTTAAACAAACTCTGTCCTGAAGGTCCGTTGCAGAAAGACATTGCAGCCGTGACCAGCGGTGGAAACCTGCATTGTGACTTCATTATTCACATGGTCGGGCCGCACTCGGCGGCGGAGGTGAGATCCCGCGTGGAGAAGGTTCTGGAGCGCTGCGAGGAGAAGCAGATCACCACGGTCTCCTTCCCTGCCGTGGGCACCGGTACGGGTTATGATGGTCTTGAAGGCATGTGTTGGTCATCACTTGTGGTTGTGTCTCACTCCATCTGACGACTCTTGTTAAAGGAGGCGGAGGCGTTAAAGGTGAGGATGCTATCGATGCGATGCTGCAGGGATTTGAAGATCACCTGACTCAAAACATCTTGACTGTGATCAAGCTCATCTACATTGTGATTGACCAGGACACCGTCCTGCAAGAGTTTCAGACAGGTCTCAAAACATGGATTGCGAATACACAGGTAGAGGACCTTAACCCAGGTCATGGACACTTGAAAGGATTTCTGACATAATAAATGTAAATTCGTTTGCACCTTAACACTGAATTCACATCGATGCACTACTAGGACAGTGAAGATGATGATGAGTGGGAGGATTACAGCTCAACAGAAGAGAGCTCCTCGTCTGACCAAGGAGCCAACGGTAATACAGTATTTAATGACCTTTTCAAAATATACCGTTATAGGTGTTCCACATTTGCTTAAATATTTACATTTCACCAGCAAACCCAGTGGAGGTGATGATGGGCCCGATTAAAGTCAAGGTGTTCAGTGGAGACATCACCAAAGAGACTGTTGAGGCTATTGTAAACAGCACGACTACAAGCCTTGATTTGAACACAGGTGATTTCGGTTTTAATATCTCTCTGAGTCTGATGAAAAGTTATTTTCCAGACATTTTCCTAACCCTAACCTGACACAGGAAGAGTAGTGGCTGAATAACTAACTGGATATTGTGCTCAGATCTAGTGTATGTCCTTATGTGCAGGTGTATCCGGAGCCATTCTCAAAGCATCAGGACAAACGGTGGTGAACGAGTGCAAGTCAAAAGGTACAACTTTCAGGTTCAGTCGATTGTCAAAACTCTAGGCATTTCTTATGAACTTCTAAAATGGGGTCCAATCCTGGCCCTGGAGGGTCAATGTCCTGGAGCTCCAACTAAATATGTCCAATCCCAAAATAGCTGTGTGGAATATTCTAGTCATTCTTTCTGGAGTATTTAGTTGGTGCTGAAGGTAAATTCTGCCGGATAAAGCCTCCAGGAGCAGAACTGGACTCTCCTGCTTTACCAGAATAATTGCTCTTTCATTTTCGCCTGATTAAAGCACCTCAACCCTCCGACGGCATGATCCTGACCAGTGCTGGAAATCTTTCAAATATCAAACACATCATTCATATGGTTGGGCAGACCAGTGAGAAAGGCATCAGTAGCTCCATGTACAAAGTTCTGAGGATGTGCGAAGACAATAAGATTCAGTCGGTTTCATTCCCAGCTCTTGGAACGGGTAAGATAGTCCATTCAGAAATACAGATGAGCAAAGCCAAGCAAAGATATCTGGATGATCCTAAAATGTTTCATGCTCTTCAGGAGCTGGTAACTTGGCTGCATCAGGAGTTGCCAACGCAATGACAGAAGCTCTGACAAATTTTATAAAGGACTCACCAAAACATCTGAAGCGCGTCCACATCGTCGTCTTCCAAGCAAAACTACTGCCGGACTTTCAGGAAGCGGTCAAGAAGTGCAAGAAGATTTCTCGAAATGCTTCCGGTATGTTTCAGTGCATGAACGTACAGTGTGAAGAATGAGTTGCAGCTAACCTGGTTATTTTAACTTGTGTTTCCTCGACAGCGCGTCAGGTCAAACCCCTTCAGCAACTGGTCATACCTGTGCAGGCGCAGCGACCGGCTGTTTGTCTAGCCAAAGAAACGGCGGCTGTTTCATTCTCAGTCATGGCCGTCGATGTTTACGGGACGTCCTCTACAAACCTCGCCAAGGCCAAGAAACTCCTGGACGAGCTGGTCAAGGAGGAGTGCATTAGTAAAGAGGTCCAGTCGAGCCACATCACGGACCTTCCTGAAACGGACAAGAAGGCCATCGTGACCCTCAGCCAAGCCAATCAAATCAGTGTTCTGGTGACCAGCTCAGATAAGTTAACGTTATCAGGGAAAAGAGACGATGTCTTGGATGCTGTGCTAAAGATAAATGGCTTCATCCAAGAAGCGCGAGAGAGAGAGATGCGGAAAGGTGAGGTGAAGCGTCTGAGAGAGACGCTGTGCTGGGAGGTGGCCAGAGGAGACAGCTGGGAGTCGCTGGAGCCCGGCATCAGCTACGACATTGAGCTGGCCTTCCACCGCAAGCAGAAGAGCTTCCAGTACCAGGAGAACGGCCAGACCTTCACGGTGGACTTCAACCTGATGGAGGTCGCAGACAGCAAGCAGAAGTCCTGCAGGATCAAGAGGACTCTGCTGGGAGATTCTGACACGGGTATGAGTCGGCACTGACCACAGTCTGAGTCCTATTTGTTTATATAGCACATTTCATACACAATGGTAATTCCAAATGCTTTACATAAAAGTCTAGATCGCCAGTTTTTAATTTCTTCTGGAAGCTGGTTCCAACTGCAGGCGGCATAACAGACTCTCCTTGTTCTAAACGAACCCTTGGTATTACTGACTGACTCGATCCTAATAATCTAAGTCCTCTGTTTGGTTTATATTCATTGAGCACATCTTCAATATATTGGGGTTATTTACAGTGGTGGCCAAAACCATTAGAACATCTGACAGATCTGAAAATATTGACCTTTTTTGCCTCTAAAACAGTAATTTCATAATGTTCATGAAACATGCAGATGGTTGCTCTGAGCACAGCAGATACCAGATGAAGCGAGTCGTACTGTTTTTATTCACAAAAGCTGTTGTAGTGTCACAGTCTGTGATGAGCTCTGTGGGAAAGTTTACATGAGCAGAGCTTGTTTGGACTGCTTGCTGTTATCAGTGTCCTTGAGGGATTCTTCAACCACATGTTTTTTTTTTAAGTTCTGACTGCTCTTTTTGAAAATATCTTTCTACCCCTCATGGATGATTCGATTTGCAGTGAGCAGTGATGTTAGCTGCTCGCTGATACGATCCATTTAGAGATTCCTCACGCACGTTCACGAATGCTTCAGATCTGATCTCAAGGTGTATGTGGGTAGAATACACCTCACTGGCCACATGTCGGAAGTGTAGATGGTCAGTGAGGTGTCTATAGGTGTCGTCTGGAGATATATGATGATTCTTTCTGTATCTTTGCTTGTTTGCTTCTCAGCAATCATTCATCCCCCTCCAACATGGACCAAGATGGATGGACAGGATTTAGAAATAATCACATTACAATCAGATTCGGTGGAATACAAGAACATAGAAAAGGCCTTTCTGAAATCCAGCGTACACCCTGATGTGAAGCCTGTTCAGGTTCAGCAGGTAAAATAACTTCAAGCGTCAGTACTTGAAGACAAAGGCAATCACAACACATTCTACTTTACTAATGTGACTTGTTTCAGAATATGGAAATTAATCATTCTTGTAGCTCCAACAGTAAACTATAGCAAAAACACAAGTTTATCAGGGGATGTAGAAATTGATTAAAACAATGTATAGCTTGAGTGCAGTGTTTGGATAAAAGCATCTGCCAAATGCTTAGCAAGCAGAATATTCAATGAGAAAAAGAGGAGCTTGGCTTTCTCCATGACGCATTCATTGAATGGCTTTAAATAAGAGGTACTAATGATGTCAGCTGAAGAAGGTCGTCAAGCAAGAGTTTGAAAATGTGGACTAACTGATGAAATTCATGAGATGACACTGATTTCATGTCGACTTTGCATTATTCTGTGTTGACTTCAGACTTGTGTTTAACGCCTGATTCCAGATCGACAGGATTCAGAGTCAGTCGCAGTGGCAGAGATACTCTGTGCAGAAACAGGCCGTGGATAAGAAATACCCCAAACAGAGAAACGAGCGCCTGCTTTATCACGGCACCACCAAAGAGATATGCCAGAAAATCAACAAGAACGGCTTCAACCGTAGCTTCTGTGGCAGAAACGGTAGGCCTCAGCTCTTCATTTGCACATGATCTGACCCGTCACCGCTGTTTCTCACAGCTTCACGATACTGACCCCTCACATGCTCTGTTTTAAAGCGGTCTATCACGGAGAAGGCACCTACTTCGCTAGAGAGGCCTGGTACTCCTGCCAGGACAAGTATTCCAACCCAGATGACAAAGATCTGAAGTACATCTACCGAGCACGAGTGGTGACGGGCTCGCTGTGTAAGAGTAGAGAAGGAATGAAGGAGCCGGATCCGATCAACCCTGCTGACCCGACGGCCGGACTGCACGACTGCGCCGTGGACGACCCAAACAAACCCTTCATCTTCGTAGTGTTCTGTGATGCAGGAGCCTATCCAGAATACCTCATCACCTTCAAATCCAGAGCCCTCCAGAACCCATAGTCCTCAAACACACACCAGCCCAGAAAACTGCTGACAGAGATATTACTGTGACAAATACATGAACCAATGGGTTCACACAGCGGTGGACGTGACTGGAACTAGTATTCCAGCAGCTTTAAGTCAGTTATTTCAGTCTTCTGACAGTATGAAATATCAGTTTACATTTCCAAACCATTCATTGTAATAATCCAGTGCGATATTTGAATGAAATCTGGAGTGACATGAAGAAACAGGACAAACTCAGACTCAATCCAGAAGAACTGTGTCTCTGAGACGCTTCAAGAAAGCTCCTGAGAAACTGCTCCAGAGCACCGAGGACAAAAGCTGCTATTTATGGCATTATTCTGGCAGCATCCTCATTTTACAGCCTTTTTACACAAGTGCAGGAATCTTTCTTGAAGCATCTTGACAGTTCTTCTGGATTGAGTCTTTCTCGGTTTGTTCTGCTGCAAATGCTAGTTTTATAATAATTCTAATAAAATCACTGCTGTAACGTTCTCCAGTACGGCTGTCAAAAATCACTTTAATAAATGATAAAATATTTGCTTCCAAATAAGGAAAATTCTAAGACTAAAAGCCCTAAGATTTGAAGCCCACCCCCCCAAAAAAATGGGGGTTGATGATTTACTCCATAAGAGTCCGCGTTGACTACTAGTGTTTTTTCTTTCTATACTACAGAAGTTTAGTCAACAGCATTCTTCAAAATATCTCATTTTGAAGAAACTCACACAGGTTTGGAACAACTTGAGTTGAGTAAATGACATTCTTCTCTTTAATGTGAACAGATAAATCACTGAAAACAGTGGATATAGTCTAATAATCAACCACCTTCCATCTCTTCATCATCTGCTGGAGGCTTCGTGCGCTCATGCTTTGTTTTTTAAATGTGTTTACCGTAAGAGCATTACAGTGATCCTTTTTACTGCATGGGTTTTGTTCATTCATCAGTTGACAGCCCTACCGGAGTTTTTGCTTCTACCTGAATCTTTACAGTGCTAATAAACATTTGTAATCTGCCTCGTCTCATCTCTGTGAAGCAGAACTCAGAACACTTAAAGAACCGGACAAATCATACAGTAAAAGAATGAGAACCCAAAATATGTTTACCTTTAATATGAATTACAAAACAGGATCACACAGAGTACAACAGGTAATAGTAACCGGAGGAATTTCTGCAAACGATTGTCACATGATTCATAAATTTCACACAGACAGTTCCAGAAACAAGCATGAAATCAAAAGAGAAGAATGACTGCAGTCAAAGCGTTTCATTGAAAAACATCTTTTATTCTATCGTTTAAGGATCAAGTAGCATCTGTGCTCAAACTAGTAGAAAGACATTCTATTGCCGAGGAGGTTTATGACGGAGAGGGGTTAAAACCACCATAACGCCACAAACCGTCAGATAAATTCACAACAGACCGCTATCTCAGCGGCGGTTTCTGTATTAATCAATCCTGCCGATGGAGTCGTCCTGGTTAAAGCAGTTAGATTGACCCATGCGGGGTGGAGCCGGAGGAAGGGGAACGAGATCACAGCCCTAAATCATAACCCACCGCTAAGACTCGACGCTAACAGGCTACATCTGCTGCGTGGAGTTGCCGTTCCAGGTGTTGTTGTCGTCCTCGTTGTCTTCTTGAGTCCGTAGCCGGTATATTTTACCATCTTTCTTGAAGTCCTCAGGCCTCTTCTCAAGTACCCTCTTACGAACCGCATCTCTGGAGCCGAAAACAAAACAAGCAGAAATGCATCTGTATCTCGCGGACGCAAAATAGTCAGCGTCTATGAATATTGAGTATGTGAGCTCACAGCGAGTCAGAATGTGTTTACACATGTGTTCCCTAGGTCTCCTGATGTGTAGAGTTAGGACCATATACATAGAAGCTGATGTATCAATGTGACCTTTGGTGTGACAGCCCAGATGTGAAAAAACAAACAATAAACCTTTAATATTAAAGAGGAGCCTCTCTCATGCTCTTTGTAACTGTACGAATGAACATAACATACAAATAACACGGAAAAACTTTTTTTCGACTTCACACCAAAGCACAGAGTCCTATTTTTATTTTTGACAACTACCCATATTTGGACACTTATTTATTACAGCCCCGCCCACCGTTTCTCCGTCGCTGCCTGTTTAGTATTTAGGTTTAAACTAGCAGTGACGTAGAATCGGTTTAGTATAGTACTTTATACAGTAACATATAAACTGGCCATTAAGCCCCGCCCACCGATTCTCTGTCGTTGCCCGTTTAGCCCCGCCCACCGATTCTTCATCGCTGCCCGTTTAGCCCCGCCCACCGATTCTCAATCGTTACCCGTTTAGCCCCGCCCACCGATTCTCCATCACTGCCCGTGACTAAAAGATGAACTCTTTCACAGAATCACAGCAGTGGAAGTCCATCCCCCAGATCTATTCAAACAGAGGACTCTGACGAGGGGTTAAAACAGGACAGAAACTTCTTCTAAACTGTTTTCTGAGGTATAAATATTGATAACATTGTAAGTGTAGCTCAGAGAAGAGCAGTGGCAGCTCACAAGCCCTTTAATGAGGGCAGAGCAGTCAGACACGCACCTCTTTGGCTCTGCGGCGGCCCCGGGGCCGTGTGTGTTCTGGGGGGGCGGTGGAGGAGCAGCAGGAGCGCTGCGGAACAGGAAGCCGCTGATGAACCTCCAGACGGACAGCAGCGGGTACAGCAGTGACCCCAGCACTGCCCAGACGCCTCCGAACGCTGACGAGCGCACCACAGTACTGCTGGACTGCTGCAGGGCCAATCACAGCACAGCATTCACGTCACATGACCACATCACCAGCCTGAGACGCAGCTCAGAGACAAGCTTCTCAAACGTTATGCTTTAACATGCAAATGAGGCCGTGTTTAATTGAATATTCATGGATTTGCATGTACTGAGAACACAAACCTGAACTTTGCATGAAGCCAGGATCAAATGACGACAAAATCATGCAAGAATTATCAGAGATAAAGATTTTTAGAGGAGATTTTGTGTTTGTTTTGGGCACAGTTCTGTGATCAGGAATAAATCTCCATCAGAAGTCCAGAGAAACTCCAAATACACCGCAGAAGACTGCATGTCGTACCAGGGTTGTAGGCTAGCTGCCTACTACGCCTCACTAGCGTGAACTACGGCTCTGAGGAGTGACTGCTGCTCGATCTGGAGATGCTTGTGTTCCTGTCGAGTCTTTACTCGTGAGCTCGAGTCGTGCGTTTGGAAAAGCAACAATCCCGTCCAGTTGAGCTAGTGCTCTGGAGATAGCCTGGGTTTGTTCTGCGGGGTGTATTAGGAGGTTTACTGCTGATCACGGAAGCGTGCTTCACTCACGAGATACAGACTAACACAGCGTCTGTCCAACAGTGATCCTCTGTTTATCAGTGGTGTCAAAACAAAATCCACATTTTAGAGAAGACATGACTACTGTTTACACCAGGGGTTCCCAAACTTTTTCTGCCGGGCCCCCCTTTTGCAGAATTACAAAAATTCAAGCCCCCCCGATATGCAAATAAAC
>JAUMHQ010000209.1:170433-183657 GCA_032361165.1 Enteromius paludinosus | reverse complement strand
TCACTATATAAGTGACGACATTTGGTTCCTCACAAGTATAGTCAAACCAGTACACACACACACACACACACACACACTCTCACACACACAGCGCTTTTGTGAAACAGACTTTTTGTGCTCCTGACATGATGAAAATAGCCCGGCGCTCTAATGCCTTTTTTATAGGACTGAGTAATAGATGAATATTCATGAAGCAGGAGCAGTGTGTTTCGTCAGCTCCAGAGGAAGCTGTGAGTCTCAGGATTCTTCACAGCTCCAGAGACGAGTCGCTGCAGACTGAACGTATTGGCGCCGCATTATTTGACGCCTTTAGTTGAGCGCTGCATTAACACTCTGCTGTTTGTGGAGCTGATCAGCTCTTTCCTCTGAAGCACGGCGAGAGCTTGTGAAGGAGATGAACAGAAGTGTTCTCTCGCTCACACGGACGTGATTCAACAGCCGTCACACTCTTCATTTAGCTTTTGGTTACACTGCAAAAAACACTTCAAGCCTTTATACTTTCTGCTTTATAAACTCATCAATGCATCGCCCTCGTAAAAAAGTAACAAAGTAGGTACATTTCAGTCTGTTATCATATTTACTGACAGATAACTCAAGAAATTAGAATTCAACTTTTAATGAATTGTGCATAATGTTTAAAATGTGTTTTAATTTAACACTTGATGAGGATTGCATGGTCTTTGAATGATATTGGTCTTTAAATGCAAGATATTTAAAGTGTACAGGAAGTATACTTACTTTTTGCTAATCTGATGAAAATGAGTCCGAATCAGAAAAGAGCTCATGGGCAGATATTACTCGCTTCATTCTGATGCATTTAAAACAAGAAAACGGGATGTTATTTAGCTTCTCCATTCAGTGCCTCTCGGTTTAAGGATGTTTAGATATTTTTACTGAAAACAAGACAGAAATACTTAATGTATCGCTCACGTTTGTTTAACGCTGGAGCGTGTTCTGGTTCTGTTTCTTCAGCGATCTGGATCCTCTCCAGGCTCCTCACTGGTCCGTTCGCGTGAGGAAAGCAGACAATCCTCAGTGTTTGCTGGGTAAGAGGAGATGCTAACACTAACATAACTCACGCCTGAGAGCTGTGTGACTGATGTCTGGATCCTCAGGTGAGTTCCTCATGGAGTTCTTCAAGCTCTGCTGCCGGAAGGAGACGGCCGAGGAGATTCTGGGGAGGAACGCCAGCGAGGACGAAGGGAAAGGTGTGCTCTAACACACGGCTTCTAAGCAGCTTCAGAGTGATACAAGTCTTAACGTTGCAAAATCAATACATTTTAACAACTTCAACTTTAGAGTCTTCTGTAGACGATTCAGATCAGTGTTGATTCAGTTCGGTTCAATAACAGCGCAGTCCTTCAGGATCCATTCTTTCCAGTCATATCTGTCCAGTATTCCTCCTGAAGCCCTCAGGGCTGATATAACATGAACACAGAGTCCCTGTGAGGACAGCAGACATCAGAACGGCTCAATCTTGTATGACGGTATACAGTCACAATACTGAAAAAGTTGCAAAAAGGGTTGTAATAATGTAACAGGTTTAAAAAGATTTTTGGGAACACTTAATTACAGTAAAACACAGCGTATAACACGATCGCTGAACATGTTGTTTGTGTAGAGAACAGTGACATCTCTCAGGCGCTGTCCAAGCTGACCGAGCCCGCGGCCGTCCCCATCCACAAACTGTCCGTCTCCAGCATGGTGCACAGCGCCAGGAAACGCATCCGCAGACACAGACGAAACGAGGAGTCGCCGCTCAACAACGACGTGCTCAACTCCATCCTGCTGGTGAGGCATGCTGGGTATTTACACAGACTGGAGGATGCAGCTGAGCTTTACCAGTAATAGAAGACCTTAGACCACAAAATCAGTCGTACATCATCTGAAAACTGACAGTATCTATCTGAGATACAGCTTTTAGAAAATATGAGGGAGCAAAAAAAAAACTCCTTTAAAGTTGTTCAGATGAAGTTCTTAGTGATGCATATAGTGTGTTTTACTTTGGGCTCGTGTCGGTGAACGGTTGGCAGGAGCTGTCAGTGATGATGTCACACTCTCCTGTTTAATTACCCTAAACGAGTCTGAAGTCATGGAGTCTGTCTCACATCACTGTTCATTAAAGCATGTTCTCCAGACACGTTGGTTTTTGACTGCTGAAAATGTGTACATCTGAATGATTTACGCCTGGATCTTTAGTAAAAACAGCAGCTTTACGGTATTAAACAGGAGTGTAGTAATGCAGAAGAGCTTGAGTGACAGATCGGTGATGTAAAACCGATCAGCATCTTATAACTGTGTCTGTGTTTGTCCATCAGTATCTGTTCCCGGACGCCGCTCTGGATAAAGCAGACTGGAGCGAGGTCAGATCCACGCAGGAGCCGGCCCGAGAGTCGGAGGATTACGTGAGTGTGTGTCTGAAGCGGCTCAGATGATTGAGATGTGTGTCTGACCGTGTTCTTCTGTCAGCAGCTCCTCTATAACCAGCTGAAGTCTGCTCCGGGGGACAGTCTGACCTCTCGCCTGGCCCTGTGTGTCTCTATGGTCAACTTCCATCACGGAGGGGTGCGAGCCGTGGCTCATCTGTGGCAGGAGTTTGTGCTGGAGATGCGTTACCGCTGGGAGAACAACATCCTGATCTACGGGTCAGAGACGCTCGTTAACACCTCTCGGCTCATTATAAACACTCGCTGCACTTTGATTGGCTGAAAGTGTTTTCATTAAGGCTGGGATTGAGATGAACCTCACGATTGCATTTAGACTTACAAGCTTGTGATTCGTTTGATGCTGATTCAGTTCGATTCAATATTGATTCATTTGCATATATTGATAGTTTTCAGGTGAGGTCACACTCTTGTAGGAGCGCTCCCTGCAGGACAAAACCACCGCCAGTTATTTTACACAATCTGCCTGAAATAGTAATGTAGTGAAACGCAGGTTTTGTGCCGGCCAGCAGATGAAGCCAGAGTATGAACACATTAGAGAACTGTCAAACGGAACCGTTAAGAGGACTTTTTTCTTTTTTTTTTTTTAGCTGACCACTGAGTTTATGATAATTGAATATCTCTACTGAGGTAAATAGAGGTTTCTTTCTGCGTTTGAATCACTGATTGATCTATTGATTCATGATGAACCAGGATTGATTCATGTTTATTTGCTGCTATAACTAGTGGTGAAGTGAAAGAGCTGATCTGTCAGCACACAATAAAGAGCAACTGAGCCACGTTCAATCAATCAATTCAGTGATGAAACTGTAGGAACTTGAACTCTGAGACTGTTTTGAACTGAGCTGAACTGAAAACAGCATAGATCGATTCATTAGTTTTTATCACTCATCATCTGGACAGATAACAGACGATCATCATGAACAGGCTGAATACTGACTCCAGTATAAATACTGAATGTCTGTAATGTATGGACAGTTTGATTATGCTGCAGTGTGTTTTTAGAGGATGGATCTCGATCAGTGTTCTTCTGAGAGCCGTGGTGCGGTGGTCGAGTCTGAATGTGTTATTGTCCTGGAGTCTGTAGGGAGCGAGCTGCAGGCTTTGATAACGCTCTAACCCTGTGCATTGTGTGCTAATGAGTGTGTGATTGTGTTTGGCTCTTCTAGGCTCGCCGGCGGAGCTCCAGATCTCAGGTGCTGCCTTCTTCATCAGAAACTACAGGTGAGCTCTTCTGAGACTCCTTCATACCTCCACACACTTAATAATGCGTAATATCACACCGTCTTGGGATTCGACAAATTCTACTGATCAAGACTGCATTAAATTGATCGAAAGTGACAGCAGACATATTTCTATTTCAAATAAATTCTTTTCTTCTGGTCTTTCTATTCATCTGTGAATCCTGAAAAATAAAATGTATCAGAGCGTCCATGGAAATATTGAGCAGTGTATTGTTCTGATTTCTGAAGAGCATGTGACACTGTAGACCGGAGTAATGATGCTGAACATCACAGAAAGCTGATAGTTTCATTCATATTAATATTTCACCATTTGTACTGTAGACGTAGAGGGATGTTCAGAAATGTTTGTGTCTGTTTAACTGGGCTGTGCTCCATCAGATGCTGAACTGCTGCATCGAGCGCAAGCGAGCGAGGGATGATGGGAAGAAGAGCGGGGCGTCAGACGGAGCCCGGAGCCGTCCGGGGCCAGCAGAGGTTTCTCCAGGGAAGTCCTGGGACTCGTGGAGCGACAGCGAGGAGGAGTTCTTCGAGTGTCTGAGTGACACGGATGAGATGAAGGAGACAGAGACGGACAGTGAGAAGAAGATGGCCAGTAAGACCAAAGCTGAAGGACGTCTGCAGCCTCACGGAAAACTGACCCTTCTGAAGTCTCCAGAGCCGCTCTACATCCCCGTCACACAGGTCAGGCCCACGCTGAACCAGCGGCTGACAGCACTTCAGCTTAACTTTAACCATTTAACAGCAGACTTTGTGCTGAAAAACTACATTTCCCATGATGCTGATAAAAGCAGCAAGCATATATATACATGCAGGAGGCGGTAAATGTCTTATTTTGATTCGTTCAGGAAACAAGTAAACGACTGTTTTTAAGAAATGATTCACAAGATTCGTTTAAAATCCAGATTCATTCAGAAGCAAACAGTTGCTCAGAGACACAATAACTCTGCATCGATGATGTCAATAGAACAGATTGTGAACAGCGTTGATGTCCATGAAGCAGATATCACTGATAGAAATAAGCGCTGTGTGTGATTGAGCGTTAGTTTCTGACGGTGGAGAAGCTCTCTCAGGGGTAATCTCTGCGCTGGAGCACAACCAGATCTTGTTAAGATTGCTCTGAAAACAAGAGAGGAGCTTGTTAGAGATGAAACATGCTGTTTGAACCCAGCCTGGTAACATCAGCGCTGTTACACCACCACAACAAACGTCTCCGTCTCCTCCAGTCTCCACAGTATTAAAGCAGACGCTTTCTTTCCCTCTTCTTTACGCTGTCGCGGCTCAGTGTTTGTGTGTCTCTCTTTACTTGTGTCTTCATCTGTACGAGCGTCATCGAGCTGCACCATAAGTAGTTAAATCATCGGTCCTGGCCTGACATCAGCACATTCTGTAATCGTTTCTGGCTCCAGATTACTTCGTTGTTCAGTTATGAATGTTATATTAATGATTTATTTACAGATATCAAATATGTATGTTCTGTAAATAACCTTATAACATCTACATTTCAGCAAAATGTCACAATCATTAATCGACACCACAGCAGAATACTAGAGTAATAACCTCTGACCCTGGAGCACAACGCCAGTCATAAGGGTCAGATTTATGAAACTGAGATTAATACATCATATGAAACAATAATCTTTCCAGTGATGTCTGGTTTACGACAGGACAATATTTGGCTGAGATACAACTATTTGAAAACTATCAACTATCCAAAAAATCTAAATATTACATAAATCTCCTTTAAAGTTGTCCAAATGAAGCTCTTAGCAATGCATATTACTAATCAAAAATTCAGTTTTGATATAATTACGGTGGCAAATGTACAAAATATCTATATTGTTGTGTATTTCTACAGATACAGCTGCGCTGCTGAAGACTGCTGCTGTGCTCCACATTAGTTAAAAAAGACTTCTGTAAATTATTACAATAGAATAAAAAAGGATACAAATGAAACTATCTGCTGACAAAAGAGTATTCTTCTTTAAGCTACAAAAGTTATTCATTCAAGAGCACTGAGTCATTTATGAAATGATAAATATTAAGCCGTCGTTATAAGCCACACTCATCCAGTTTACTGTTACACGTGTGTTTTAATTCATTTATGACGTACCCTTCACCCTCTCTGCTCCTGCAGGCCTTTTCTCTCTAAACTCTGTGAGTACTGAGAGGCTCTTCTGTGGATAAACGAGCATGTTTGTGATCAGCGAGTGTTGTTCTGCTCTGCAGGAGCCTGCGCCGATGACTGAAGACCTGCTGGAGGAGCAGTCCGAGGTTCTGGCCAAACTGGGCACGTCTGCTGAAGGAGCTCATCTCCGCGCTCGTATGCAGAGCGCCTGCCTGCTCTCGGACATGGAGTCCTTCAAGGTAAGCCCTGAGAGGTCAGACGTCCAGCATCTGCTCTGATCTGGGTCCAGCACACTGTAAAAGAGGAACATCACGAAGGCCTGACTGATTATGAGCTCAATCTTCTTCACGGCTGTGATCACTGTGTTATGTTAAGGCCTTGGGTTCTGCTGTAGTTGTACTGTATGAGGAATGTGAGTAGAGTCCCGCCTCTGTATCAGACTCAAGCAGCAGCGCGGAGCCCAATGCACAGGTCTCTATTAGAGCCACTGAATAAAAACTACCGAAGCAAACTTTTCTCAGAGTTCAGTGATATTAACTCCCGATTGGAAGACAATCATTTCTTTTTAAACACAGTGATCGTGAGAAAGTCAACAATGTGAGGAAAAAAGTCAGATATGAGATATATAAACTCATTATTACGAGATTTAAACTCGTGAAAATGTTCAAGATTCAGATCTTGAGTTTAAATCCACAATTCTGAAAAAAGTCAGAGTAAATTTATAATTTCAGGAACAAAGAACCGCATGAAAAGTCAGAACTGTGTGTGTGGAAAAGAGTCGGAATCGAGAGATAAAGGTATCTTTTTTTGGACATATTGTTATTCAGTGGCAGAAGCTTCGGTAGATTTCACACGCCACTGCAGAAGAAGCAGATTATATAGCTGCCAGACAATGGCTCCTCCTGCTCCTGTCTTCAATTCACTGAATCTTTTATAGGTTTCACCTTTTAAAAGCGCCGCTTGGCAGGAGCCAAAGGGAGAAGCATCATTCATTTTCATAAGCACCTTATTTTGGGTCCCTCTCTGTCGGATAACGGGAATGATCCCGCGGCGTTCTGCCGTGGACAGACCCCAGAGATTAAAGAGCGAGGGACTTGAGAAGGAACACGCTCTAACACCGGGGGGCGAGACCGATGCGGAAAGGTGACATTTTGTGTCTATTTCGCCTCGCTATAGCCTGTTCAACTGCCCTACAAACTGCTCTAATTTCCACAGCAGCTCGTCTCCGTGCCGCGGCGGACCGCTGTGAGTGCAGTAAATGGCCCCTTTAGCTGGAGATGGCCTCTAAATTTAGCAGCAGCGCTGTCTGTAACTGTGCTTAGCCAAGCATCATTTGGCATTTTGGCTTTAATTACCATCTCCCTGCGGGCGGAGAGAGGCGATATGATGAATGGGGCGTCTCAGAATGTGACGAGAGTCTTCAGACGTCTGCTGCTGGAGATGATCAGATGGGCTCAGAGAGATCCACCTGAGCAGGAGAACCGCTTCAGAGCGTTCCTCTGAAGGACTCGGCCCGAGCGCTCTCTGGGACTCTGGGAGCTGTTCTGAGGTGTTCTGAGTGTTGCTAGGGATGGGTGATAGCAAGTCATGCACCACGATAAGAATAAGTCCTCCTGCGATAATAACGGTAAACTTAAGTTGTTGATACATTTCTGTGTGAAGCGTGTTTTCTAAAATGACTCAAGATATTATGTCTTGTTTTCTGAAAAAACAAGGGGTTTATGGGGGTTTTTCAGTGTTGGTGTGGACTGACTCTAAACGGGTCATACGATGTGTTTTCAAGTGTTCCTTTCTCTTTGGAGTGTCACAAGCTGTTAGTGCATACATAACATCTCTAAAGTTGCAAAACCAAAGAGATATTCTTTATAAAAGTTAAGACTCGACCGCATCCCTCAAAAACGACTAGTTTTAAACACTCCCCCACATCTCTACATCATGAAGTGGTAATATTTGCATGTGTGAAAGGACCTTAAACCATGTTGTGTGTGTGTGTTAGAGAAAGACAGGGTCACAGTGGGGTCAGTCTCAGCTGTACTGCTAATATAAACGAGCTCTGTGTCTGTCACACGACTCTGAACCTCTTTCGAGCTTGAGCTGATGGTAAAGCTACTAATGACATTATGAACTGTCTTTACATTGATTTTGAAAGCTGAACTCGAGATGAAGTGATGTGTTTGAGAGAGGCGGGGCATAAATGTGTATAATGACACGGGTGTGACATACCTGTAGGTATTACAAGGAGAAGGTGACTTTTCAGGACATTACCCCATGTGTGCACTTTTCAGAACACTTAGAAAGCACACAGAATGAAGAAAATCGAAACATTCCTGTAGTTTCCTGTAAGGAAAGTTACCGCTTTCACAAAAACTGACGTGTGTGTGTGTGTGTGTGTGTGTGTGTGTCTGATGTGTGTGTGTGTGTGTGTGTGTGTGTCTGATGTGTGTGTCTCCACAGGCAGCGAATCCGGGCTGTTGTTTGGAGGATTTCGTGCGCTGGTACTCTCCGAGGGATTATGTGGAGGAGGCGGTGGTGGATGAAGCGGGGCAGACAGTTATTCGGGGCGAGCTGAGCGTCCGGATGAAGATCCCGGGGAACATGTGGGTGGAGGCATGGGAGACGGCCAGAGCTACTCCGGCCCGCCGACAGAAGAGACTGTTCGACGACACCAAAGAGGCTGAGAAGGTCAGAGAAACAAACACTTCTGGTTAATATGACACGCTCAGTTCAAGCCACACAGACATGATCATTCTGTCTTTACCTGCTCACACACGTCCCATGATTCCCTGAGAGCAGCCAATCAGAGTGCAGGCCTGCTGGAAGTGGGTTAGCTTCAGTAAACGTTGGCGCTGGTGAAGGTCGCGTCTCTTTCTGTCCTTCAGCCGTCTGTCGCGTCCTCGTGGGGAAGCTGCGGGGTTTACTCTGAATTCATTTGCTGGTTTAATTTCCTCTGCTGTGTTTTGCTCCAGTAACATGTCCTCGGTGACAGTCGTGCATGAGTTCTGCAGAAAGTACAGTAAAAACCTTCCCAGCAGCCCCCCCTGCATCTGTGGTTCTCAACTTACAGCGACCAAAAATTACACCTACAAATAAATTGATGATTACATCACTTAATCACGGTCACAGTTAGAAAGACAACATTCAACATTTAAATCATTTACAGTCAGAATGCTTAAAATTAATTAAATCGCATTTAAAATCAGAAAAGTTTCAATCTTTTTTTAAAGACGTAGTTCTTAAAATTGCATTTAAAGTCATAAACTCAATGATTTAATAGTAGGGGTGTGACGAGATCTCCTCGCTGTCGGTACACGATCCGTTCGGCACATGCGTGTGATCACGTAGTAGAAAAGCTCACGGTTTCCCTGGACTATTGGGATCGCGCACACATGCGATGAAACTGTTGACGGACAGGCGGCACTACTCGCGGTATATTTTTGTAGTTTTTGTTTAGTAATATAAAAATATAATAATGAAGGAGTTGTTACATGAACACAGACTTTATTCCACATGTATCGAGAAAATGCAGTGACGTCTTTCTGTCACTGCAACCCTTCAGTTTCCTCCAGACTCCCTTTTGAGATTCGTTGCTGTATGGCATTAGGCCTGCTGGTTCGTGTTTGTTTTTTGTTTGTTTTTATTAAAAGCCGCTAATATTAGTTCACTTTAAGTTGAGTCATTTTGTATTAGTATGGGTCTACATAGGCTTCATCTAAATGAGGAAAATATTCCCGAACACAATAAAAAAATTGTGCATATGTGGACAGATTGTGTACCGACACTCGCGATAGTTTTATGATGCGGTGCAACAAATCTCCGACAGGAAACTGCTGCCGCGTTCTATTTATGACGACAAATCCCAAATGGTTTTCAACGGTTGCTTTGTCTCGTCCAGTGTAGGCAGACTTAACGCCCGGGTATACTTTACTTTCCACGTTCCGTTCCGTCTCGCGCACAGCCTTTAAAGTATACTCAATCACGGATTAGTGCAGACGGACGAGCTCGACGCATGCCACCTACTTGACTTGCACTCTTTCAGCATTCTTCTCGGGCACACACTGCTGAGCCCTCCTGATGATGAAAATGATGTAATGCAGATGGCCGAAGTATAAGACTTGGAGACGAGAGTAGAGGCGGCTGCAGTGAGGGGAGGAGTGAAAGAACGGGGGTTCAGGGGTTTGGGTGTAATATGTGTCATTAATTTAAGAACAATAGAAATCAATGGGGAGTTGTGTGTGTGTGTGTGTGTGTGTGTGAGTGAGAGAGCTTTAGTTTTAGTTTGAACACACTGACAAAACCTTTTAGGGACATTTGGGAACATAATTGACTTGAAAAATAGTTTTTTGGTTCAATTTAAACTCTGAATTAATTTGCTGGTTTAAGTTTCTGTTTTGAGTTTGGAGTAACTCTCCACACCAGTCAGTTTGTGGTGTGTGTTAGGGTTAGTATTGGTGATGATTGTGTGTGTGTGTGTGTGTGTGTGTGCAGGTGCTGCATTACCTGTCTCAGCAGAAAGCGTCGGATCTGACGAGGCACCTCTTGCCCTGTGTTCTTCACACAGCTCTGCTGAAGATCAAGGAGGAAGGTGAGCGTAATCTCTGGTCTGAACTTTTATTGAGGCCTACACTCACAATAACAACAAAAACATTGTGCTTAAATGTGCCTAAAAGAATGAAACATTTCCATTCGATGATAAATTGGTTGGTCTGTGTTAAACGGGCCTGGTGTGAGGTCACTGCTGCTGTAAAGGCTCTCTCTCCTACAGAGTCGTCTGAAGACATCCCCTCGGTGCGTAAATCTCTGCAGCAGATCACGGCTCACGCCAGCAAACTGCTGCGGCACCCCAGCCCTGACCTGAAGAAGCTGGAGGTGAGCCTCGCACGAACCTGGATAACCTGCTGCAGTCTGTTTAGTGATGTTTCATTCATCTGAATAAATCTCTCGAATGAATGATTCAATGACAAATACATTTTTAACAGTCACTTGTTGCCACCTAGTGATAAAATGATGAATTATTTCAAGCGCCTGAACTTTCATCCCAGTACTTCTGTGCCGATATGAATGACCTAACCATAACCCAAGTCAGAAATGATAGCGTGTTGTTGTTTGTGAAGCTGTTTCCTACCTAAACATGCTAACAGTGTGTGTGTGTTCAGGACGTCATCGCTCAGATGAGCGCAGTGGAGGCCGTCATCGCTCGCGCCCGGTCGCTCAAGGCTAAGTTTGGCATCGCTGGAGGAGAGCGGGAGGAAGACGCTGATGAGCTGGAGAGGTGAAGCTACACCTGATCAGTCACTATCAGCACATTTACAAAAATCACTTGTTTGTGGTTTCACATTCTCCGTTTAAAGACCTTCAAAATGATAACATGATTGAACTGTGCCTGTTTGAAATCGATCCAGTCGGTTCTGAGGTTCCAAAGCAAAATCACCAGCATCATGTCTGCTCCTCCAGGTGCTCCTCCAGACGCCTGTATCTCATATAATGCTACACATGAGATGTTTTACCACAACAGTTCACTTATACATACAAATTATAAAGTTTCTATGAAAACTGAAATCTTGTCATTAGGTGTATATTTCTAGCACACACACACACACACACACTTTTTGTGCGCTCCTCTCAGAAGATTTACAAATACAGATCATTTTAGATGTTTCATTACTGTTTGGAGCTTAGCGAACGCTGGACAAGGGCTTCATGAACTCATTTTTATGAAAACCACAAATTTCTTCCAGTGGTTTTCGCCTGTGGTTCACACTCCTGCTGTCAGCAGAGCACATATCATACATCATTCAGAAAAGGCCCAGAAGCTGTCCGGAGACATTACCGTGTTAGATTAGTGTCTTAAAGGTACATATTAATACATGATGTTTTTTCTGAGTGTTGGAAAATTCTTAAAATGCATTATTAGCAGCAGTGTGATCATTTTTTTTCTATCCATTACCGACTAAATGCCAAAAATATTATTTCTTCTTCTAAAAATATATTATGAGTTCTTGGAGCGCTTCTCTTCTCTGTCTACATGGCATCACTAGGTTCTGTCGTTCAGAAACATTTCATATCACTGCTGTTCTGATGACCTGACGATAGCATCTCACATCTCAGCTTGTCTAACAGACATTTCCTGCTGGATGAAGGACCATCACCTCCAGCTCAACCTCACTCATCCTGAGCAGGACTGCTTGTAGTCTCAGCATCACTTCATCACCGTTTCTCCATACAGTTAAACTCATCCACCATCACTCCTTCAAAAACACACAGAAATCTTGGAGCTGTGATTGATGATCAGATGACCTTCTCAGAGCACATTACTAAAGATGTGCTTCATACAACAACACGAAGAGCAGGTTCTCGGTTTAGAAACATCTCCTTGTTCAAGCTCTAGTTCTGTCCGGGCTGGACTATTGTAAGCTCTCTCAGCAGATCTTCCAGATCTTTACAATGAATCCAGAGCCTTAACCATCTTCAAGAAGTGGCTAAAAATACTTGACCCTCTAACTCTTGTACTATCAATTCTAATTCTATTTTATCTGTCTTATTTTTATTTAAAACAAAACTACACCCTTGACCCTCTGTAAATGGTGAAATAGCAAACAGGCTTGTGTGTATTGCGTAAGCTAGCTGAGACGTGTCATAGTGCTGCGCGTTGTTGCTCTTTTGCGGGTTTAGATTGCTTCTCTTGTCTTCATTTGTAAGCCGCTTTGGGTAAAAGCATCTCCTAAATGCCTGAAATGTAAGAGTAAAGTCCTGTCAGGCTCTAGTGAGTGTGTTCCGTCACCGGTCTCTGTTTTACAGTCAAACAGACACAGTTTGCCGGTATTTCTGAACGGGTTTTCGGAGGTGAAATGACAGTACTGTTGGTGATCGGTCAGTCGTTGTTCTTTGTTCTCTGAGGTCTGCTGTCTGAGCTCGTTATTCTCCATCAGAACGTGTTTTACAGCAAGACTTCATTCTGCTGCAGGAGACCTGAAACTAATGGTTGCTCATTACTCTCTTACTCATGTTCCAGACCGGAGTCCATCTTAAAGCAGAGATGTTTGGTGATCTGGTGCTCCGGTGTTGTTTGTGTCCAGCAGGTTTAGATGTAAATGTGTGTTTGATAATGAAGACTGATCTGAGCTGCTGTCCTGAACCTCCCTTTAAAATGTGTTTACATGCGTTTGGAGCGGTGTGTGTGTGTGTGTGTGTGTGTGTGTGTGTGTCGGGCTGACAGGAGCAGGAAGGGCATGTCAGAGAGTCTCCTGCTTCTCGTTAGTTCCCAGGGGCCGCTCAGGGGCCACAGCAGGTCGGTCAGGAGAGACACGCCGGCCTCATTAAGACCAGACCCCGAGCTGCCCGAAGGACCACAGACACTTCAGTGTGTGTGTGTGTGTGTGTGTGTGTGTGTGTGTGTGTGTGTGTGCGTGTGTGT
>JAUMHQ010000209.1:134939-146629 GCA_032361165.1 Enteromius paludinosus | reverse complement strand
TTATTCTGTCTGTAGTGTTGCTGCGGGCGCCATGTTCTGGAGACGCTGTGTGTCGTTGTGAAAGTGCTTCCAAAAGACACACGACTAGAAATCAGTGTTAAGTTGTGTTTGGTAAGAGGCGGAGCACTTCCATCAGACGCTTGAGGTATTCGACCAATCACAGTGCACTGGATAGCTGACCAATCAGAGCACAGCTCGCTTTTTTAGAACTATGAGCTTTGTACAAATCGACCCGTTTCAGGGGGCGGGGCTTAGAGGAGGCCGTGACGGTATTGCAGGGGGGCCGCCAATTATTATTAATAGAAATTGTAATATTGTTAATATAATTAAAAATGTCTAGTTCGCTGATCCATTATGTATATTTTCTGTTTATTCAATACATGACCAGTTTATTCAATAAAGACAATTAACAGCCTTGCTTCCGAGTACTTAGTTAACCCGACACAAAAAGCGGGATCGTGATTTTGCAGTGGGCCGCGGAAACGTATGTGTTTGGCCATGTGGGCCGTGAGTTAAAAAAGCCACTGCTGTACAGTATGTGGAAAATAAGGTGTTTTTTGAAACTTAAACCACATAAACACACCGCACTACACCAAACACACAAAATAATGCTCTTTTTAGCAACATGATTGTAACGACTGAAACTGAGGTGTGCGGACCCATGTGCAAAATTCCTTTAATCAGAGTCAAGACACAGGCAAACAGAGCAGTGAAGATCGGAGGAGTACACAGGCAAATGTCGTGGCACCCAGCAAACAAACACTATCTAAGAGACAGTCCAATAAACGTACTAGAAGAGCAGTTGTGGTTGTTTTTCGGTGTTGGTGTCTTCAGAAGCTGTTCGTTTATTTCATACACAGGGCTCTGGGAGCTTAGCTCCATAAACGAGCGGTCAGTGTTATTAAACTCTCAGAATTAGCATGAACATCGCCAGTAATAAAGAGCACCGCACGCTTTAATAACTCATATCTTATTGTCTTGATGTGATGGGCAAGAGCTGAATAGTTTACTCCCAAATATCTCAAGAATCAAGCAGCCATGGATAACATTTTAATCGGCGACGGGGTTAATTAAACGACAGCAAGTGTCAAGAATCGCGCTCAAAACCGAGTCACAGGATAAATGTCAGCATCAGCAATACTTCACACACTCATTAATGAAAATCTCTGGCTCCTGCAGCTCTGCTGAAAGCAAACAAGCCCAATCTCTGAGAAAGTCTGCTTTAATCACAGCAGCGGCGGAATAAGATGATTCAAGAGCAAACACTGGAGCCGCTTCAGCGGAGGTCAACACACTTTAGCTGCTAAACCCAGGCGCTTCGGCCTCTCCAAATGAGAGTTATACTCCTGGAGAAAAGAACAAAACACTCCTTTTTGTTTCTGAGCACTTCAGAAGCTGCTTCATATAAAGCCAGGGACTTTATTTAACCGTGACCGTCCACACTTTCACCAGCGCTGTTGAACCCGGTAACTGATAGACAGACACTGAGTCTCCATCAGAACATGTGCTCTTCTGACAGTAAGAAGCAGCAGAAATCAGTAATCATTAGACTCTTTTTACTAGGGCTGGGTTTTACGATTCGATGCTCATTCACAGTCTTGTGATTCAATTTGATTACAGACTGATGTAGTTTACAAGCCGTTATATTGACATCTTGAGACAGGGTACTGATTTTTGATAGTTGTACTCTTCTTTAGCTGATGTTTATTTTCAGCTGTAACTGTTGAAGTGAAGCACATCAGTTCTCTTTGACTCGAGGCAGCGATCTGTCCACATTAAACAGTGCATAAAAACAGCATTTATTGTTTCAAAGTTGACAGAATTTAAAATCTGAAAGAAATTGTTTTTATATCCGAAGTAAGTATTGTGTTTTATTGGATAGGAGGTGTGCTACAATGTTCCATTAATTAAACCAAAACAGGAGGCTTAAGGATCTATATTGTTTCATAAAAATGAGAGTCAATTATTTCCAGTCGAGAAATCAATATTTTGTACCCAGCCATAATTTTTAGCGTGAAATACTGCTGTTCCTCGCTGATCCTCGTCTGATGATGATCATAAACACACACAAACACGTCTTGGTGACATTTCAAACATTATTTCTAAATGTTCCCTGAATGTTCAAAACATCCTGCTTTAAAACACGTTAAAAGGTTTTCTCTTGAGTACGCAAACCTTAGATATCTTCCAAGAATGTTTTACAGACATTTATTTTTTTAGGTTTTTCTTAATATTTCCTAAACACACAAAATGTGAATT
The DNA here is from genome assembly GCA_032361165.1 of Enteromius paludinosus. Classification (NCBI taxonomy): domain Eukaryota; kingdom Metazoa; phylum Chordata; class Actinopteri; order Cypriniformes; family Cyprinidae; genus Enteromius; species Enteromius paludinosus. The sequence continues at coordinate 144,370 of JAUMHQ010000209.1, read as the reverse complement.
GTTTAATGCAGATGTTAAGGGAATGTTTTATTTTATAATTCTACAAACCTTATGGGATATTACTTTGGGAATGTTGTGAAACTTGTATCAAATGAATTATTAGTCCATGTTTCCAAAGCGTAAATGACTTTCTTCAGTTGTATTCAGGAGTGTCCTGGCTCCTCCGAGAGCTACCCTCTCAGAAATAAAGGTTGAAAAGCTGTAACTTTTAACTTGTAACCCAAAGGTCGTGGGTCTGGCAGGGATTGTGGGTAGCGGGAGTGAATAACCAGCGCTCTCTCTACCCCTAATACCTCGACTGAGGTGAGTGTGTTTGTTAGTAACACTGAGAGAACGTTTCCAGAAAGTTCCCTGTTCGCTGGCAGGTGTTGAACAGAACTAACAGAACATGTTTTGATCATGTTTCTGGTTCTGAGCTGAAGGTTTTGGTGGTAATCTTGGCTGATATGATCCTAATATATTGTCTTTACGATGGCTCCGCAGCAGTATTGTGATGAAACGTTGGAGTCATGCCATGCTCGCCAGCTCTCTTCTGTTTTAATTGCTCTGATTCCTTCTCCCGGTCGGACCCGCGCACACAATAGAGTCTCAGAGCGACAGCGGCACATTAATCATGTCTGTCTGCGGCACACGGACGCATCTGGGGTCGCATTGGTTGACAACAGAGCTCAGGACTTCCAAATGTTATCGCAGAAACACACGGACGATCCCGTCTGCTGACACCAGCCACATTATAACCCAGCCTTTCACACGCTTCCACACAGCTTCCACTGAGCACAGCTGATCGATGGATCTAACGCGTCTCTAAATAAAACTGCTATTATCATCAGTGTGCCGTGGCAGGTCTTCTGCTCATTTATTATTTGAGAATTAATTAAGAGCTGGCTGAACACCAACTGCGGTTTTACCCGGAAAGTTGGCAGAAATCCATAACGAATCAGCACAATATGAAAGTTACACAGCTCATTCAGTCAAGCTCAAAATAAATGAGCCCAAATTTAGTATTCATGATCCTGTGTGTTTACGAGCGAGAGTTTAACATCCATGCATTTGGCAGGAAATGACCTCATGTTGCAGGAGCTGTGATCTACTGACTGAGATGCAGTCGAGCCTTTCTACAAAAACATTCAGCAGGATTTGACACTTTTACTCAGTTTGTGTAAATCCAGTATTTGATTTTGTCCGCATTAATTTCGTGCATGTTCAAAAAGGTGCTCTTATTTCATTAAAACGGATTCGACATGTTTTTTTCTTTATCTAAACTAAAAGAATGGAAGTGAAATGTGACAACATGCCCCGTAGGTAGAGCACTGTATAAAAAACTGATGGGATTAAATATTTAACAAATTGTACAAACCTTTAAAGCTTTTCCACTTATATAAAATGATCGATGAAGAATGTGCATCAAGTGTGGTTTTACTTGTCAAGATTTTATTTAGTTTATGATGTAATGTACATTTTTATTGTTATTCTATTGTAATTGTACAATATAAAAACATTCCCATGACATGAATGCACCATAGTGTCACACCCACACCGTCGGCTGATCCGGGATCAGTCCCCAGACTAACAAGACACACCTGATCTAATCAGCAGTAGTAGCTTAAAGACGCACACACCAGTCTCTCACCGGCTGAGCTCGAGGTAACAATACTACTCACCTCTCTTGTCTCTAGTGCTTACCTTTCTGCAGTATCGCTGATCCTGGACAGCTGACAAACCCCGATTGAGTGAGATACTGAGTCCTGTTTGAATCCAGCCTGTAACACATCGTCTAAGCCTGCACCTACCTGTGATACTTACCTGGTGTCCTTACCTGGGTCTGCAGCACCGAACGTCTCGTACCAATGATCAGGAGATCGTTCCTCTAGAAGTAAGATTGATCTTAATACTCACTTCACACACTCCCCTGAATAATCTGCACTGCACTTCACCTGGAGGGTTAAAGAAGCGATCAGGAGATCGCTCAACGGGACGCACAACCTACTAACGTGTATCCTTGTATATGCTCACCTGTGAGATACTGTGCCCACAGCATGAGCATTTCTTGGGCGTTACAAATAGAGGGCTGCGTCCAGGGTCATGTGCCACTTTTACTCTGGGAAAGGAAAACATGTAATGTTTTTACGAGATGTAAAATAAGTCTCTGATGTCCCCAGAGTGTGTATGTCAAGTTTTAACTCCAAATTTTTTAATATTTCCACTTTTAGGCTATGCCAAAACATGCTGTTTTTGTGTGTGTCCCTTTAAATGCACATGAGCTGGTGCTCTGGGGAAGGGGGCGGAGCTTCACGAGCTCCAGCAAACAAATAAACTGTTCGTACATTAGTGATTATGAGCTCGACCATCTCAAGCGGTCGACTTCACATTGCTTTCTTTTGCAATTTTGAACTAGCGAATTTCTATTTAGGATCATTCTGGAAGCATTAGCCTCTCTCAGATGATGATGTCCTGTATGTTAGTTATTATTGTGTGAGAGAAGAGCTAGCGCTGCGCATCCAGAGACGCCTGATATACAAACCGTCTGACACGGGATGATTTCTGTCAGATAGCATCATGAACTCATGACAATTCATTAGCCCTGTAATGAAGAAGGCCAGCCGTTCAGCGCTAACATCAGCGAGCGGCGCAGGCTAATTATGTGCTTTAATTGTTGGTGACCCTTCGGCAGAACGTGTTTGGGTCTGTTGATATTCACCTGCTGAAGCGTTGGAGTTTGTGCCTGATTCATACAGTAATTATGGCTCTGATTCTTAGCTGAACACAGCTGTGAGTGTGTGTGTGTGTGTGTGTGTGTGTGTGTGTGTGCTTCTACTCTATTATCAGTTCAGTGCTTCACTCGTCTTTACCAGCTCACAAAAACACCTTTTGAAGAATGCACTGAATGTTTTCTAGTTCAAATATCTGAACACTGTTGAATCAGATCTGTTTACTCGACAAATAAAATTACTTGAGGTGTTATGTCCTTTTTTTTATATACACTGTATATGTATATATTATATCAATTTTGTTAGTTTTTGCTTAAAATGAGCAACGATATCTGCACAAAATAATCTGAATCTTACTTAAAAAATAAATGCATCTTGGCTGAAGAATTTAATTAGAAAACGAGACAAAAATGCTTTTGTAAAACACTCATTTTTTTGCAGTGTGTTAACATTTCCATTAATTTCTGAAAATGTAATTTCTGAATGTTCTCTGATTCAAAGAGTCCAGTATTTTATTGTTTTATAAATGTTTATTTTTTGGTTATGCTTGACATTATTCAAATGTTTTACGTTTAATTTTAAGTTAAGTGGCAACTAGAATATTTTAGTTGACTAAACTAGTTTTTGGTTTTTTTTACGCAGTAAAAAATTATTTTAAGTTGAAAAAATATATTTATTTACAGTGTAAAATATTTAATAAATATAGCATTTAAAGAACAATATAAAAATATTTCTGTATTCGAAGACAATTTTGCCAGTGTTCCCATTCGAAACAAGTAACATTTAAAAACACATTAGTTGAGTGTCTAACTAATCTTGTTTGAAATAAGATTATTTTGCATGTTCTACATTTAAAAAAAAAAAAAACTATTTTTTTCTTGTTTAGAAAATTTTTTTTGACTTAAGAATTTTTTTCATATTTTTTCTGGGAAAATAAATCCAGTCTTGAAAAGCATTTTTTGCAGCACAAGATGTAATATCTCAAGTCATTTCCTGTCAAATAAATGCATCTTGATTCCAGATTGTTTAGATATTATATTAGAAAACAAGACAATAACTTATTTTTGATTAATTTTTCATTTAATTTCATTACTTTCATTAGTGTGATGATAAATTCTTCTGTTTTTAAGGATGGTTTATTATCTGCTAATTGTCTTATTGAACACATTTTGGCCTTGTTTATGGCTTTATCTGCTTTCTAAAGTGAAACAAATGTAAAGAACAAGACAAAAATCCCTTTTTAATAAAGAACTTCTTCACTCTCCACAGCGATGCCACAGAAGAACCTTTCAGTCAAAGAAGCATCTCTTTCTTACCTTTTTATAACCTAAAGAACTTTCCTTCTCTACAAGGAAGCTGTAGTGAAACAGAAAGGTTCTTCAGATGTTAAAGCTTCTTTATGGAGCCATTTAGACAAAGAGCTTCTTCTACGCTTCTATGTTTCTGAAGCGCATACAGAAACGCTTCCCTATAAAGGACCTTGCAGCTGAAAGCTCCAGTGGATGTTGAAGAGCCCATCAGTGGTGATGAACGTCCCTGGACTGTAGTTCTGAGCAGAATCAGTCACGTGTCTGTAATCTGTGTGTGATGGCCTCAGTAGATGTGTCCTCGCTCTCGTTTCGTCTCAGGGTCAGCCTGAAGAAGACAAACCCAGCCGCACGCTCAAATGAATATGAATGACGCAGGTAAAATATGGCTGCAGGGGCATGAATAATACAGAGAAAAGTCATCGAGGGGAGCTAGATTGCTCCATTATGAAGCGCCCTCACAATCTCAGCGGGTCTCCTTCAGGTCCTGCCGATCAATGAGGAGATAACTGAGCTGTCTGGAGGAGAGCTGATCGTACATCAGAGGAATAACAGTCCTTCTTCTGCGGCGCTTCAACAGCTCTGTAGGAGATGACACGAGGAGAAGGTCCTCTCTGACACACAATCTTTAAAACACAAGTGCAGTGGATGAAAAGCTGCTTTATTATAATAAGAGTGAAGAAACACAACAGGACACACCTTCACCGTCAACATTTCTCACATTTATATCAGTTTATTCACTATAGTCGAGAAAATGGTCATAAAATATGAGAAGAACTCATCTTGGTAATGTCAGATAACTTATGTAAATGTAATGAATATCTGTCAGATGTGAAATCGAGTTAGGAACACAATTAGATCAAACTAATTTAGCTGAACCAGTTACCAAGCAATGCTTCATCCTGTTTGTTCTGTGGTGGAAAATTAGCAATTAAAGGAAAAACACTTCTCTCAGATTGTACTGGTAGTCTGCTGTGTGAAGAGCGTTTGGGTGTAATTTGTGTTGCTCGGCTCTCTTATATATATATGATCTGTGTACCTGGTGTCTGAATGGGTTTTGGTTGACTAATGGAAGGATTATTTGGGCTCATCTTCAAGGTGTTAACTGCACTCTTAAAATAAAACCTCCAATAGAGGAATATTTTTTAGTTCCACGGAACCTTTCAGTGTTTAGTTCTTAAGAGAACCATTTTCATTCACGTGAAGAGCCTGTTATCACTATAGAGCACATCATGGATGTTTAAGGTGCAGTGGACATAATTGTTATATATTTTACATATATCAGCAACAATGATTCTTAACATTACGCTGGACTGACCAGTCATACACATTTGGGTTACATCCTACATCAGTACCATCAACGTTTCAGCACACCGATCATGTGTGTGTTTCAGAAAGGCTTGTGTTGGGGTTCTTATTCTTCATTAGTTCCTCTGCAACTGGCAAAAATCAACCCTTTTCTCCTCAACAGCCGATCCTCTGGAAATCCACTGAAGTGCCGTCTGAACTAAATATTCAAGTGAAGCTCTTATTTGATCTCGGTTATAAATTTACCATTCCAAATTAAGAGCAGACCCACACACAAATAATCAGCAAATACACAAATCAATAGATATTTCGAGCACACACACATACTTTAGAGGGTATTTACATAATTTCATTCCTGTACTCCCCCGTAACCTGAGTGTGAGCCAGGATCCATTTGTTAAAAGCGCTGCCCACACATCACCCAGCAGAGCCGTATGCACCGGATCGTCACCGGCCTCCCACACAGCGTTATATAAAACCAACAGCGTCTCTTCACAGGAGCACCAACGTCAGCAAGTGACTTCTCAGAGGTATCAATCAATTCAGAGAGAAGCCGAGGCTGCAGGAGGTCAGAGGTCATCTGGAAGAGCCGGGTCCGAACAGGGTCCTCCTCTGAGAGCCTTTCCACAGATCAGAGCTGCTCTGGGCTGAACACACACCTGTACGCAGAGTCAGAACAACCCGAGAGACGAGGAGCGCTGGGCACACACACACACACACACACACAGGCCTGTTCATTCACATTCAGGAATGAGGTCGAATTACACCAAAATAATTATACACAATAAACATTTTATTCACATAATATGAGTGTGCTGTGTATATCTATTATGTATATATAAATACACACAAATACAGTATAATAGTTTATATACGAGTATTTTTGATATATAAACAAAACACTTTTTTCAATGCATTTGTGTGATGTTTATATAATATACATAATAAATATAAGCTACACTCATACAAACAAAATCATTTATTCTGGACGTGATTATACGTGATGAATTGTTTGACAAAACATCTTGCTAATAATATTTGTTATATTTATGAAAGAAGCTTTCATGTGCATAAAATCTGTTGTATTATTTGGATAAAATGCATGATGTAAAGGTGAATAATTGCCTTAAGGTTTTCACGCAGTTTTGAGATTGTGTGTTATTTGGGTTTTCATAATTTAAGTGTTTATTTTATTGCATTTTCTCTATTTGCATCTGTTGTTTTTAATCTTTAAAGAGCTTTTATTTTTTTCTTGCACACACTTTATAGTTGTATTCCATATTTTCTAAAGGTTTGTTCATAATCACACACTGATTTATACAACATTTCACTCCTAAAAATACAGTGAAATGTGTTTCCCAAACAAAAGTCTGGAAAAACAATTACAAAAAAAAAAATGTAAATGCAGTTTTCAACCAAATCAAAGAAGAATTTCAAACCTTGTTTTAGATTTCTTTTCTGGATTATGCACATTTATGCATATTTAATTAGACAATGCCTAATTACTCCACTTGCATATTTATAGAGACAATTTTATTAAACGTGTAATACAAAATTGTTTACAACTCAGAATGCAATTAATCAATGAGGTGAGATATAATAGTTCTGTTAACCTATTCACCTCGGATGTCTTGACTCAAAAGTTAAAACACTTCTAATGTACCTTTAATCAGAAATATACATCACGGAGCATGATATATTATGGGAATGATAAGCGCGAACGCATCAGTTCGCGCCCTCCACTCATCTGCGCCGCTCGCGCAGCTCCTGCTGTCTTTATAGAGCCCTTGTCTTCTGCACCCGCCTCTCAGATCAGCTCTGTGACGCGATTGGCTCTCGTCCGGAAACAGAGCGCAGTGATTGGCTCAGGCGCTGTTCATCGAGGCGTTCCGCGCCGCTCTCTCCAGCGGTGTCTTCTCGCAGCACTAATGAGTCCACTTTAATGACAACAAACACTTCCAAAATACAAAGATTATCTTCCACAAACGACACACTGTAGCGGAACCGGTAAGCACATGTCAATACTCGTTGTTTTGCTGTCGTGTTGAGATTGTGACTAACTGCTTCATCAGCGCGTGTTTGCTAGTTGGATTAGCTGGTTAGTGAGTCCTCAGAGAGCTGGATTAAACACCTGAGATGACTCTAACGTTACTAGTGCTGTAGATAATCAGAAGAGCTCGGACTAATTCGTGTTTAGCTGTCACTGTCTCTGTAATAATTCACATTAAATCAGGCGACTGAACTCCTCAGACGAGGCCTGGGATTTTACGTGATTGACAGCTCACATGAATACGGTGACTTTGAATATTTAATGATCTGAGTTTATAGACTTTGAGATGACACGTTGGACTCGTAAAACTTTACCACAGCCCTGTCAAACATGTCTGTTATTGTTAGCAGCAGAGCTAGCATGCTAACTATCTTCAGAGACAGTCAGAGGTGATGATCATTTATCTGCACAGAGAGCTGTAAACATGATTAATACCGATGATAATTGGCAATAACTGTTGGCAGTGTGTGTTTATGTGATTATGTATGTCATATTCAGTCACAGGTGCTCAGTTGATCAAGTGTACAGTATTGGAGACCAGTGCAGATCAGACATTCACTGATCACTGCGTGTCTTCTGGCCCTCATCCTGAGCTCTGCTCTGAGATTTATTGAACCGTATCTGCTTTTTGAAGCATTTCAGATAAAAACCTTACAATTTGCATCTTTATCCCTGTCAAGACTGACGTATGAAATAATAATAAAAAAAAAAGTCAGGTAATTGAGCCATTTGACAGAGTAGAAACTCCAGTAAAAGGTTTGCACGTGTTGTTCTGTATCGTATTTGACATATTATTCTGATCCAGTGAGAATATAGCTCTGTTTTATTCAGAGACTCAAACTGAGCAAAAATATGAATTAGCTGCAGATTCTGATATTTATATTGTGATGCTTGTAATGTACATCAGCGCAGCAATGAAAGGATCTAAATATCAGCTCCAGTAATATGTCTCAGGCCTGATCTGTGGCTAATAAAAACTCTGTGTGTGTGTTTAGTATTGAGTGGTTGAGATAGGCCAAGTGAGAATTCATAAGGCTTTAGCTGTCAAGTGCACTTAATGGTGGAGTAGCAATAGTGTACGTGGTGATCGGAATGCATCCGGACACACACCGCCTCTCAAACACAGCAGCTGATGCATGTGTGTGTTGAGTAATTAGCACTTGTGGCAGCGGTCCGAGAGGAAAGAGTTCTCTGTGTGTGATATTGTTGGGCTCTTATCAGCAGTATCGTGCTCCTCTATGGCCTGTATCTGTCAGCGCTGGTGATGTATGAGCTCTGCTGAACACATGTACAGTAGTTCAGGACGGACGCACCTGAGATCCAGCGCCCTTCATCACACGCCTCGGAGCGCCTTAATCAGCCGCTTAGTGTTCGCTGAGATTCCACGCCTCAAAACACGCAGCAAACTGTCTGTTTCGAGCCAGGTATTTGTCTTGAAATGCTCGCTGATGTCTCTCAGAGGAGTCGTGTTAAAGCGCCATTAATCCTGGTCCTTCAATCCAAATCTGTTAAAACAATTAGTGCATCAATTAGCTGAGGAGTGTTCCAGTTATTTTCATGTTTGCGTACTCATGAAATGTGTTTCAGGTGCAGGTAACGTTCAAAGGGAGTGTGGGAATGAGATTAGAGTCGGATTTTACACCACAGAACATTACGATGAAGGTGTTCTGATGCTTCAGTCCCATTTCTTACTGCTGGTCACAATCAATCGCTAAAGAATCACATCCAAAAGTACTTGTTTATATAATACATATGTGTGCTGAGCATATTTATTATCTATGGACGCACACACTCACATGCAAAATATTTAGATGTGTATACACATTTATATTTGTATGTTCTTACATTTTATATTATATACCGTAGCCCTAGGTTATTAAAAATAACATGTTTTTCTTAAATGTATACATGCATGTGCCTGTATTTATACACATAATAAAAGTGTGTGTGTGTGTGAGAGAGAGAGTGAGTGTGTGTGAGAGTGTGTGTGTGTGTGTGTGTTTATGTGGTTTGAGGACACAAATGTGTATAATGACATGGGTATGACAGGTATTACAA
>JAUMHQ010000209.1:121385-132572 GCA_032361165.1 Enteromius paludinosus | reverse complement strand
TGTAGGACAATACCACATACAGTCTGTACAGTAGAAACACCATCACACCTATGGAGAGACCCCAGAACACACAAAAAACAATATGTGTGAGAGCCTGGAGCACAAAAGCAGTCACAAGTAGCACACAGAGCTGCACCATTAATCAGTTTTCTGATCACAAGTCACTGATGTTATTCTGTTCTTCTTATCTTAAAGGTTTTCCATTGTTTTCATTTTAGTTGTAGTATAACAATATAATACCATTCATAGTTTGAGATTGTCTTTATTCTTTGTTTTTATTTAAGAAATAAACCAGTCCGAGGTGTTGGAGTTGACGTTTGAGGTTTAGTACTGTGGAAAAGTGACGAAGGTTTTTCAGGTAGTGCTTTCAGCTTCTTCTGTTCGTGGGAAAGTGTGGCACGCAGTTCCTTCAAACAATCACTTCATTCAGTGTAAATTCATTGACAGTGCAGCCCTACAGCACAGATATATTTGTAGCTATTGTATTTGTAATACATAGTATTGGTCAAAATTATTAATTGTTTTTAATGCCAAAATTATATTAAGATTAAAATGAAGGATGTTAAGTAAAGATCCTGTTCCATGATGATATTTTGTAAATGTCCTGCCGGGATTATATCAAAACCTCATGTATTGCTAACTTCATTTGAACAACTTTAAGGAGATTTTCTCAATATTTTTGCTCCCTCAGACTCCTGATCTTCTAATACTCGTATCTCAGACAGATTTATCTCCAGCTCTCAGGTGATGTATCTCAATTTCCAAATATCGACCCTTGTGACCGGTTTAGGAGTCCAAGGTCTCACACACATCAAAGATATTATTGACAGATTACTGGATTATCAAAGTAATAGTTGTGGATCTAGTTTAAAGGTGTTTGCTAAGATCCCAGCAGGCGTCTTTAGCATGCATTTCTTCGTCTGTATCATATCAGGGGTGATCTGTAGACAGAAGCAGTGTCGTGTAGAATCTGCTGCTTTGAAGCACGTTTAGCACGTTGTTCAATCGATTGAAGTGTACTGCGGCTTTGATCTCCTCCACCCTTGATTTACAGCGTGGTCTTTTATTGTGTTGTGTTAAGAGCAGTTGTGCAGTCTGAGACATTAAGCCGTGTTCAGTAATGGCCTGACCCGAGCCGAGTGTAACAGACGCAGTCTCCATTAGAGCTGTCATTTGGCGAACGCTGCCTCTCTCCTGATGGTATCATCATGTGTCGGCCGCCGGAGTTACGCGTAAAAGCCCTCCGCAACCTCTTAGCATTTAATCCTCACTTTCTGTGCCTCTCTCTCGTGGCCTTTCACTATGGAAATGTTTCTGACAGAATCTACGTGTTAAAGGAATCGGATCGCTGCTTTTTCTGAACCTGTCCTCCATCATCCATTAGAGACATTCGTTTCCGTCTCTATACGAAGCGTCTGACACCAGGCGTTTGTGGAGCTCTTCCTCTGCCGCGGCGGGTGGCTGTATCCATCCACCTCTGAGTGCAGGTTTAACGCCATTAGCGGCTCACCCATCAGTCTTTCTTGTCTTTTGAATGCTCGAGGTATCTGGAGCCATCCATCAATGCAGCGGGTCACCGAGTCAATTAAGTTTCCACAACATTACAGCTTCGCCAGAGTCTAGCGCGGTTCGCCGGCTCAGTTCTCCAGCAAAGTGTGATATTCTGCTGAAGAGCCTGGTGTGTTCAGGTTTGTGAAACTCTCAGCGAGTGTGTTCTGCGGTCCCGTGTCGGCGGGCCGTCAGATCCAGGTAGAGGTCGACCTAATTCGAGCAGGTGCCAGCAGAACCCCGTGCCCTTCACGAGTCGCTGTGGATGCTGCACTGGATGGTCCTCTCTTTAACTGCTGCAGGCGTCTCTCAGTGATTGAGCTGACGTCCTGTGCTTTTCTGCAGGTCCAGTGATGAACGTTAAACAGCACCCGCTCGTTGTGATGGTTTGTGTTGTTCAGTCACGTTGAGAATAGGGCTGTGACAATGAAAAATACACTGTATGGGTCAGAAATCATTAGGATATTACATAAAGATATTGTGTACATTTCCTTCTTTAAACACATGAAAAGTTGATTAGTAATATGCATTGCTAAGAGCTTAACAATTGTTGATTTAGATTCCAGGTTTTCAGATAGGTGTAATATTGATGTTTGTCCCGCCGTGTCGCTGCTGTGGACGCTGTGTGAAGGTGTTTGGGGTAATTTGTTAATTATATAAACACATAAATACTGAATTTTATTGCGACTTACCATTATTGCACTTGCGTACAAAACTTTGTATTTAATTCTTGTTGTAGAGTGACATCACTGTTGCCATGGCAGTCAACTCCCTCTGTGTGGCTTTGTTGTCATCGCGGTCCTATAGGTCACTCCACCTCAAGTGCTTCAAACGCTTGTGCTTTAGGCCCCTAGGAAGTTATTAGTTCCTGCAGCGGCACATCTGAGATGGAACTGACCCATGCTGTTTAATTTCTGCACAATGGCACACTAGCAGGTGTATTAGACGCATGTCTGAGTGTCGCAATGTGAGTTTTTAACTCAATTAAAGGGTCCTAACTAGGACTGGAAGAAAGCTTTTCATTATTTAGTTTATAGTCAAGTCAGCTTTATTTCTATAACAGATTGTGTCAAAGCTGCTACACAGAAATAAACAATAACAGAATCCGGACACTCGACTATGGAGGCAGATCAGTTCAGTTCAGATAAATCATATTTTAACTGTGATCATGAGGAGAATCTGTGGGTGGAATCTTCTCCTGTGCTGTTTCCGTGCTGGTTTTGATGGAGACTCTGTGCAGGAGAGTGAGATGTGGACCGAGCTGAGAGTGATGAGTGTTGAACTTCATGAGTGATTCTCTGGCGCTTCAGGTGTGACGGTAGGTTGACATATCGCAGGTGTGACAGGCGGCAGAGGCTGGTCATTTGTGTTCGACTAACAGGTTAGTCTTCAGCATGATTGTCATACTGCTAGTTTGTCAGGCCTCCATTGATTTTCCCCAACAGCCAAAAGTTCATTTTAACCAGGAGCGGTCTCGTTTTGAATGCCATATACTTGCTCTGTGTTTTCACAATCGAAACTGAACTTGTGTTATTTGAGCAAGCTCTCTGTAGTCTCACGGATTGTAGAGGAGATGCTGGAACACCCTTCATTCACATTATCTAAAGGTTAGTTCAGGTAAAAATCATCATTCTGTCACCATTTGTTCACCCTCGTGTCACTCCCAACGCACAAGGCCTCTGTTCATCTTTGCTCTAGCATGTTTGAGATAAAGCTTCCGTCTTGGTCTTATTCAGTGCATGTGTTGATCATACAAACCCATATTCTATATCTGTTCATCATAAAAAGCATTATAAGCAATCACATTGGACTGCTTTATATGGATTTGTTTTATGTTGCCTGTATGACGTATAGATTGGCAGAATTTAGTTTGGGTGGACGTCCAATGTTGGAACAAAAACCTCTAAAATATCTCTCGTGTGTTTGGATGAGTAAATGATGACACCGCATCCTTTAAGTCCATTCCACTCTCATTTTTATCTCACAGATGCAAAAAAAATATTACATCTGTTCAACTGATGCAGTGATCGTATGTTTTCGCGAGGTTTGTTTTATGACACATTGATGACCTTTTTGGATTGTCAGAGTTCAATGTAGGGACAAAAACCTAAAATATCTTCACTGAAACAAAGTCTCATGGGTTTGATGAGTAAACCATGACACGCATTCGTTTTTGAAGTCCGTTCCACACACGTAGTTTTCTCAGAGTTAAGCAGAAGCCCATAGATTGAGTCACGAGTCAACACGTCCCGTGCATACGTTCACTCCTAAACTCCTGACGAGCGGCGTGATGAGGCGCTTACTTCAAAAGAAGCAAGATTATCCCGATAGAGCAGCCCTCGAACATTGTAATTGCCGTGTGACCCGAGGACAGGATCCGTGTGGCAGTAAGCGTCAGTTCGGCAGCCGTTCCGGTCCTCACCTGTCCTGCGCGACAGAAGCAGCGTGTCACGGTGAAGAGGAACACTGTCGCTGCTCGCTGACACATCCTAAACCAGAGCGGCATCTCTCCTCGCTCTAATGAGGATGGAACAGTGTCCGCGGCGCTGTCACGTACCCATGAAGGCTCCTCTCCTGCTCGGCCCCCGGGGACCTCATTAGGCTTTTTTGCACCGTCTCCGTGCAGGAATCACATCGTCCTTAGGGAAAAATGTAAATAAACGCGTTTGTCACTTAGCTCCCTCCCATTTAGCTTTTTCCAGGAAGAAAAACTGCATTGCGAGGCTTAATTAGTAAGCGCTGCCATTATGCCTTCTTTATTATGTAAATGAAGCGGCCGAGTGCTTGGAACTGTTGTCTTGCGAGCTTTGTGCCAGGTGTTTTCTGGCTGAATGCTGCCGGTGCTTTTTTTCATCCTCGCAGCAAAAGAAAAAGACAAGTGTACTGTGAAATCGTGGGACGAGCTATAATTATTTGACAGATGATTTCTCCCTTCCCCTGCGATCCAGGCTTGACTGACGCGGCTGCTTTGATTTGCTTTGTTTCGGCCGAGCTCGATGCTTTTTCCCAACTGATTCTCTCGTCTCCCTCTCTTCCCGAGAACTTGACGCCCGGAAATCCAGGAGTTGGAGCGGTAATGCCTGGAACGGGGTGGGCTTGTCTCCCGAGGGGCTAGCGCTTGATTAATATTGAAAATCTATAAGTCTTGGCCCTCAGCGGCAGGTGATGGCGGGTTTATGAGAGGAAATGTGGAATGTTAATCTCGCCCACCTGCTCCCCCCATCCTCCCGAGCGAGGGATGATGATGAGGGAGATCTGGGAAGGATTATGGCTTGGAAATTGACAGTGACTGAGCAGACCGTCCATCCTGGGCTCCAGTTGATTTATTCTGAAGGAACTTTTCGCCGTCTCTCTTTGTCTGGCCTGAATCTGGAGTTGTCAGCCAATCAAATTCTTGTCACCATCACCTGTCCGTCTCTTCTTGGTTTTTCTAGTATGTGAGAGTGCAATATCATTTAGATTGTGGTTGAGATATGAGCCCTTCAGTTTTTCCCATGATTCATGGGGCTTTGGGTGATATTTAATTGTTATATTCCTCCACCCGTTACATCTAAAAGTATTTTCAGATGAAGTCTGCTTTATTTCTGTAGCGCTTTATACAGATTCACAGAGATAAACATGAAAATAACAGAGATTTACCAAACGCTGATGACCTCAGAGATGTGCTCGGCCATCTTCAGACACCTTCAGAATGCCTCGCATTATCACAGTTTATTCGCTATAGTTAGGAAAAAGGTTATTAAAATATAACAAGAAGTCAGAGTTAAAGTGTGCCAGAACTAGGTTTGCAAAGGGGTCTAAAACTTTCCAAAAATCCCTGGAATTTTCCACCTTTTTGCAGCGCTAGAACTAGACCTGTTTCTTCTTGATAATGTCAGATAACTTCAAGAGATGTAAGGAAACATGTCTGGTCCAAGTGTCAACTGAGAATGCTTGCGATGTCTCTTTATTCTGCTCTCTTCACTCACTTTAGTGTCCTGTATTTATTAAAAGCTGAAGAATCATGCTTTACTTTCCAAAACAACATTTTATTGGACTGTTTTGAATGTAAATAGACAGCGGTGTTCAGAGCGATTTCTTTAAAAATCACCTGAATGTATTTATTTATGTGACATTTTCTCATACCTTATGCCTGGTTTAATTCATTTGGAGATTGCCACTGATGCTGGCACGGCTTATAAAACAACCAATATCTGCGAGAGAGTGGTTTTTAGTTTGACTGTAGATATGCTCCGTTGAGCTCCTGATATCCAGAGAGACTCCTATGATTAACTATTCATTAATGACCAGCAGTGTTGTGTTCTTTCTTCAACATAAGGAGGCCTATCCCATGATCCTCTCTGAGGTGGTTCTTGTCATGTCGGCTAACGCCTCGAAGCGCCGTGTTTAGCGACACCCGTCCTCGTCGGTCTGTAAGTGTTGAAGCGGTGGTGTTGGCTCAGGGTTCTTGTGAAGGTCGCTCAGCAGTGGTTGGCAGCAGCTCCACCCTGATGTGTTGGTGCTTCTCGCTCCGCTCACACCTCCGCCTGTCAATCTGCCGCCGCACCTGAACGCGCTAATAAACTGGCACGCGTGTCAGTTTGGGTCCTCATTGTTCCCTCGAGCGCCTGCAGAAACACGCAGAAGTCATCGGATATGAAGACGTCACGGCTGATTTTAATGCCAGACTCGCGGCTGTTTGCTCACGTTCGTCAATAAAGCCGCTCACATGATGTTTCTCATCATCTCCTCATTATTAAGATATTACGTGCTGCTGCGTTATTACCAGCCCTGTCTTCTGAGCGCACACCGAGCTGATATTAGCGTGTCCGTCCGTCCGTCCGTCCTGCGTGGGAGGAAGTCTTCCTCTCGTCTCGTTCAGTGATGGTTCACAATTGAAATAAATTGATTATGGGGTGTGAGACTTGCAGCGTGCCGTTTATCAGCCGTGCAGTTATTCCAGAGCAGTGGAAGTGTAAAAATGTGAGAATCTTTCTTTAATTATATGTAAATTACAGTTCTTCCGACGCTGGCGGACTGCTTCAGGGGCATCTTCTCTCATGCATGTGTTTCTGCGTTGCGTGTGCGTCTCTTAGCTGTTTAACTGACCAGGCTATCATCGGATGATCATCAAATATTCCTTGCATTTTATTGCACAACAGATTTAGTTTAAGACCATGAATATACAGTCAGAGATAGGATTGATTTCCTCGCAGTTCAGTGGAAAACAACAACGCTTTGAGTGTTGTCTTCTGAAGAGGTTGAGATGTAATGATAACGGACGAACATCGACTGTTATTGAACTGAACTGAATCAATGTTTTAAACTATGTCTTCTGTAGAGCTGCTTTACAGCTGAAATGAATTCATAACGGATGACTTTTACAGCATCAGCAGCGTTACTGTCCTTGAGAATGTGTGAAGTGCTTTATAAACACTTGTTTTGGGGATGCTGGAAGTATTTTCACCTTTATACCCCGTTTAATTGAATGTGTTTAGCTGGCAAGAGACCGTCCGTATGGAAATCAATTAAATTTAATTGTTGATGTTGAGCGCTGGCCAGCAGCTGAAAACGGTTTGAGTCTTGTGTCAGAAGGAAATAACAGTTTAATTTATACAGTAAATCTGTTTTAAGTGCCTAAAACTGCTCTGGAGCTTCGCAGGAATCTTTCTTGAAGCGTCTCAGAGTTCTTCCGGATTGAGTCTGTCTCTGTTTCTTCAGACGCTCCCTGGATTATTACAGGTAATGGTCAAATGTAAGATGATATCTACTGACACCAGATAGAAATAACCATTTTCAGCTGCAGGAAGTACTAGTGTTGTGATGTTTAGGGGCAGCTCTAGGGGCTGTCCGTATGGAAATGAGTGTAATTGTTGACGTGGAGACAGTCTGAAGCGTGGTAGTTGACTGCGTGTGAGAAGCGTCCAGCGCTGATGGATGAAGCGCTCTTGAAGCGGCACTGGCGGGTGACCCAGCTGTGCTGCGGGGTATTTTTGGGGCTGGGGGTGAAGGTAAACCACCCACGTCTCCCCCGACTCCTCGGGCTGTGCTGTTTGGCTAATGAAGAGCTCCGTTCAGCCAGTGACGCGGCGCGAGCGCAGCCGAGCGATCTGACTGGCTGAGAGCTGCTGACATCACGCCGGCCGGCCGTTGATCTGCGCTGTCTCTGAGGCTGCTGCCAGAGTCTGAGCCACGGGCTCCGGCGTCTACAGCAGAGACCAGTGTGTGCTTATCTCTGGAAACTATCCTCTGACCGATGGAAATAATGGCCGCAGACATGCCTCAGGTGAGTGCAGACAGGTACCGTCTAACTTTGCCCGAGGGCTGTGTGTGTGTTCCGCTGTGATTTACTGTATTAGATGCTGTGAAGTGCACTTGATCCGGGCGCTGTGTTGTGTTTGTGGAGGCGTTTGATCGCTCGAGCGTCTCGTGATGAAGAAGCGCATCGACATCAGATTCACAAACGCTTCTGGATGTTTCTAAGAAGTGTGCTTTTTATTATTTATGCATTTAAAGTAAAATGAGTCTCTCAAAGTTTGTATGATGAGACTCACTGCTCTTAAATTTCTCCTCTTTTATAACATAACCAAATATTTCAGCACTGCATTCTCTCGGCTCTGTCAGTCGTCTGAGCATAATTGACTTCATTAAGCGCAGATGGGGCTTAATAGGCGGCGTGGTTATGAATGCATGAAGGAATAAATGCGGATGTCTACAGATTACACTTGATGGCATGTCTGGTGTGAAATGATTAGATAAGAAATGCACAAATGATCCCAGTGCTGCTGCTGTTTGTATTTGATCTTTAAAACATAATTCCCAGGTTTGAGACGTAGCTGGGATCGGCACAAGCGGCGTATTTGTCTACGCTGACACAATCAATACATGTCTGACAGGAGCAGCTACGTCTCATGTAGAGTTCAGACCGATAGTGCCATCAAACTGTGTTTTCTCTTCTCGTTTGGTTTCCCTCGACCGTGAAGCTCTCATCCAGACAGTGGATCCTCAGATGCTCTCAGACACAGAGCGGCTGCTTGAGGAGAAAACAAACACACGCTGAGGTTTCCAGGTGCACTGTTTCTCTAGCGCTTCATACGACACAGAAGCAGATACGAGAGGAAGCTGAATTCTGCTCAGTGTGTGATCGCTCACTCGTGTATCAGGGAGCGTATGGTGTCTCCAGATCCTGGCACTCGTCCCTGTCCTCCTCTTTGTCCCCCGCCGAGGCTGCATCTCTGCAGGATTGGACATGGGCTGGCGTCCGGAGCAAGCTGTTCCTCTCCGAATGCTGTTTGAGAGAGAAGTGTTAGCAGAATTGATTTTGAGGGATGTCTGCATCACTCCCACACACAGTGATTTGACAGCTACCTTGTGCAACATGATTGTCTGAGTGTGTGTGTGTGTCTGATGACAACACACACACACACCCCGGGGCTACAGATCTCATGAATATCATTCAGCCGCGGACATCAGGCTGTTAAATAATGCAGCAGCGGCGGATGATAAATGCGCTGTATTGTTTGCTTAGCTGCGCTCTTCCTTCACACGCGCTTTCATCTCGCGCAGAAACAGAGGCGGCTGTTCAAAGCGCTCCGGCGTGTTGCTTCGCTAAAGGTCAGAGTGCAAACTCACAGCCTTTTGTCTCGGAGCTGACCATTAATTCAGCCCCTGTTGACTAGCGTCTCGCTGGAGTTTGTGATCGTTAAAGCCATCACGGCTCATTAAGGACGGTTTGGAAAGATTTCTCCAGAAGCTGATCTGAGTCTGGAGCCCAGCAGCAGTCGTCAGAGCACCGGTGTATCTGTAGAAAGAGTCACGTTACACATTTCTGTTTTATGACAAAAAGAGAAGATCATGTTCCGTGCAGATATTGTTCATTTCCTACCGTAATTATATCAAAGGTTTATTTTTTGATAATTCCATTTTTAGATTTTTTTTTTTTTTTCCGTCAGAATCCAGTCCTATCAGAACACACTTCATCAGTGAGTGGATTTATCCAGATGATGTATGCTTTGACTTCAGTGCTTCTGTGCTCCAGGGTCAGATATGAATCAGAAGTGCTGTGTTTGTAAGTGTGGTAGATTGGAGTGTTGCTGACAGGGCGTTAAACGCTGGGTTCTCTGTAATAAATCTGACCCGTGCTTCTGTGTCCGCAGGCTCCTGAAGAACATGAGCGCTGTGTCTGCAGTGACCGGGCCCCGGGGCCGCTGAAGGGGACATGGGCAGATGCGACGCCTCTGAAAGCCACGAGGATTCGTTCTTCACGGCTGGACATTGGGTAACGGCGCTGCTCCTCTTCTGTTTCACGCTTTAGGAGAACAATGCTGATCATCATCACTGCGATCAAACACTAACACATGAGCCGCTGCTTATTAGACCAACCCAACCCAAGATAAAAAACGCACTAGCAGCAAAAACAGCAGGATTTCTTTTTTTTTTTTTTTGGACTAGAGAAAAGGAAACCTCCAAAATACACATTTAAGTGTTCATTTTATTGCACTTTATTCTCTATTTGACTCGTTTTTTCTCTAACAAACACCAGACTTGCAGTTGTGTTCGTCTCTCTGTGTTCTGAGGGATTGTTCGTTTGTCATACACACTGAAAACTGAATATGTGTTTGTTTTCTCTCCGTTCTGATTTCTGGAGTGATTTCTCTAATATGACGGCACGGTCAGCATTTAGATTCATGTTCTGGGATTGTATGCTAAATTATGCAAATTAAATTAGATGCTGTATTTAAAAACAACCTTTGAGAAAACTTTTAATATAAAAAAATATATATTCATAAACGGGTATATAGGTATATATTTCATTTGCCTTATTCACCGGTGGTGTCTTATTTCACACGTGTATGATGTTGCTTTATACGCATATTTAATGAATTTTAAATTACAATTACAATTAATTAAAGACATTTTATTGATTATATGAGAGATTATTAGAAATAAAAGCGTGTGTGTTTGTGTGTGTGTGCGTGCGTGCATGTTTGTGTGTGTGTGTGTTTGTGTGTTTGTGTGTGTGTTTGTATATGTGTGTGTGTGTGTGTGTGATGTTTTCTGAAGCTCTCTGAGTGTTCTCCTCCTCGTGGCTCTGGAAGCGTTCTCAGGTTTCTTCTCCGTCTGGACGAGGTGTGATCGCTCGTGTTAGAAATCTCACTCTGCGCTAACGTGTTAATGAAAGTCTGAGATGGGTGTAACTCTCATTAGTTCACTCTGCTCTTCAGATTCTTGCGCGAGACGCTCGGCTCATAATTGCTGGAGGTTAATTGGTTTGGGTAACTGCGCTCATGTATATCTTCTCCCCGGAGAGCTCCAGACGTCATGCTGCTTTATATAAGCGCCTGCTATTTCAGAGCATGTTGACAGAAGGTGACCTAACGCCGTTTTTCCACATTACCATGTTTCTCAGCGGAAGTCATCATAGTTGGGTTCACTTCAAGAGCAGTGAATGGGAGAGTACCACAAATACATGCGTTTCGTTTGCTGAGATCGCAGAAGAAGAACTCTTCATGATTTCCAATAAAAGGAAAAAAACGAGCGAGAGCTGATATAATAAAGTATACGGTTATATTCATTTATTCTTTTTTTTTTTTTTTTTTTTTTTTTTTGGAATTTTTTATTTTTAATAAAAAATTTATTTATGTATATATATATTATATT
>JAUMHQ010000209.1:85545-100764 GCA_032361165.1 Enteromius paludinosus | reverse complement strand
TGAGCTGTGTGTGATCATGATTTCAGATGATGTCAGACTAACGCTCGTCTGTGCAGCAGGGACTCTGTCGGTGTTTCTGGATCAGTGCAGCTCGGAGGACTTCTTCCGCTGCTCCTCGCTGGTTCTCCGTAACCCTCGTCTGGAGCCGGCGCAGCTGGAGAAGATGCTCATGCTGCTGCAGAAGCTCTCCAGCATCCAGTCAGTCCCTCGCTTCATCACGTGTGTGTGTGTGTGTGTGTGTGTGTGTGTGAGAGAGGAACAGAGCTTCACGTCACGGATCGTGTGTGTTTGAGTTCAGTCGTTCAGCTCTTGTGAAGATCTAGTGATTCTCTGTAGTGGTCCACTGATATTTGTAATTATCAGCTTCAGATAGTAGATTTTTCTTTCAGTTTGGCTGATGTTTGACTTTATTTTAAATGATCAGCACCTGCCTTTTTCCCCTGTTTGGCTGATATGTGCTATTTTTTTAATTGTCGTATCAGCTAATATATATTTGTCCTGTTTGGCTAATATTTGTCATATTTCCCTGTATGGGAAGCAGGACCTTTATTTTGACAGCAGTGAGAATGCAAGCACCGGAGTACACTGAGCGTCTGCTGTCTCCATCATTAGTTTACTCCTCTGTTTAACAAATGTGTACCTGTAAAACAAAGTGAATGGGAAATGAAGGAATATATGTGTGTGTGCTGTCAGCCGCCGGCTGTCATCAGTAACTCGCTGTGAGTCGAGCTGATTCTGTCTGTTTTCAGGAAGAACAAGCGTCTGTTCGAAGCGTCGTCGCTGTGTTTGCGGCTGCAGGAGATGCACCGGACCTTCGACCGGAGCCAGACCTTCATCATCATCAACCTCAGCTCCATCCTGCTCAACCTGGGCCTGCTCTCACGCTCCTGACACACACACACACACACACACACACTCTCTCTCTGTTTTCACATCAGACACGACACATCCAGCTCCAGAATCCTAACAGCATCATCACTCAAGCGATCCTCTTCCTCTGATGCTGTGATGAAGAGTAGCTTGTTTGGAGCAGTGATCATTCCTGGAAATATTTGTAGGAAAGAGCAGTTTTATATGTATTTTGTACATTGAAATAATGAAACGGATGTTTTCCACTACAGCTTAATAAATGGATTGAAATAGTGTCGAGTCAGTGATGATGTGCCTGCTTTGATCTGATCCAACACTCAAGAAACATTCAGGCCTCAATATAAGCTGTGCTGGTATTGTATGACATTCCCTTCTCTAGATGTTTAGATCACTCTCTAACCACTGTTTTCTAGTCAGTTAGCCCGCCCCACTCTCACGTGATTGGTTGATTCAGATGAAAGTTCTAGAAGCATCAGTGATTCATTTTTCAGGAATCAAACTAATGATCCTGAACATCCCTCGCAGTCCGTCTCTCGGTTATATCCTCTCCAAGCGTAGTTTTTCAGTTGTGTATCTGTTTAAACGCTGCTCGCCGTGTTTGGTGTATTAGACCGTGAAAGCACCTGTGAGGAGGCTCAGTGTTGCTTCTTCTCTCCTGTCACTGTGTTTAGCAGCGTGATGAGTGTTTGCTGGAGCTGAAGGAGTTCCAGGCTCTTGTGTTCAGTCCAGATGGAGCAGGACCGCTGTGGTGTCTGATCCTCGGGGAGTCTCGCTCCAGGTTTAACGCTGTGTGAGGAACATGTGCTGCGTAGATCATCTGAGAGACTCCAGACAGAGCTCAAGATCCATGTCCTGATTAACACTGACTCGTTCTCCATCCCTCGTCATCGACGTCATTCCTGCAGGACAAGCGTCACCAGACAGTTAGAGAAATAAAGAACATGTTCTGACTTCCTCAAGGCTTACCTGGTTAGTATAGGTTGGTTAGTCCTAGCTGATAACTACATCTACAGCTGATCAGGGGCCTGTTTCATAAAACAAGTTTACCAAATAAACCAGGCTTATGGCGGATAGTCTGACTTATTTTAAATCAAATGAACTGGCAGTTAGTCAGACTAACTGAAATAAGCCTGGTTTATTTGGTAAACTTGTTTTATGAAACAGGCCCCAGGTCGAGTTCTTCAGCAGGTCAGCGTCAGCTGAGAAACACTGAGATGAACGTGAACACTAACAGATCTCACACACACACACACACACGATTTACAGAAACAAGCAGAAGTTGACGCTGAGAAGTTCATATGCAGATTTAATAACCCACACAGGAAATGAACTAAAACCATCATGAGGATTTCTTCAGATTTCATTTTTTTGGTTCTTTTACATAATTAATGCATTTATAAATACACACACACATATTTATTTATTTATTTATTAGTGCTGTATAATAATATAAATAGGTTTAAATATATAAACTTTTTTAAAATAAATATATACACACACACACACACACGGATGTGTTTATGTTTTTTCTCTATATATTATTTTGACAGATATATAACTATGTACAGTATATGTTCATGTAGCATATGCTTTTATCTAAAGCAGCGTACAGATAACAGCAATGGAAGCAATCAAAACCAACAACCAGGCACATATATGTGTGTGTGTGTGTGTATTTATTTATTATTTTGTTAAATTAAAAAATGTCTTTGGTGTGCATTTTTGTCATTTTTATTACTATTTTTATAATGTATTTTTATTATACAAATTCACTATTCACATTTTATTTTATAACATCAATTTAATGAAAGTACTGAATAATAGTTTTGCATTACTATTTTTTTTACCAATGAGATACTAGCTTTTGTTAATAGTTGAAATCATTTTGTTTTTTATTAAAACTTTTAATTTGTTAAAATAAAAAAGCATTTTTTTTTTTTTTTTTTGTGATGTTTTTTCCAAAATGTCTAGGTTTTTGTTATTTAATCTTTGTTTATTGATTGATCATTAAAATGCTAGAAATGTTTCCTTGGTAAGTTTATATATATATATATATGTATATTTTATTTCAGTTAAAATTTTATTTGAGGTAATATTTTTTATGGTTTCAGTTAACCACGAACCCTGGAGTGTGTAACTGTTGGCAGGTTTTGTGATGAGATGGTGCTTCAGTAATTCAGTCGCGCTGAGGTCATGATTAAATGAGTGTTTAGCGCTGGTGTGTGGTTCTCAGTGACATATATCATGGTTTATGCTGTTAAAACACGGGCAAAAATGCCAGCGCAGTGAATGTTTTATTGCTGCAGTATTGAGTTTCAGAGCATCTCTCGTTGGTTTTAATAAGCAGCCCAGAGACGTGAAGTAGCTCCGATTCCCTTCCTGATCTGTCACAGCCTGATTTATTCCTTTTCATTAGTTCAAGTGTTTAAGTGCAGCAGTGTGTATGAACGACAGAGATTTATACGAGAGGATTCCTGGCTGACCGTAACGCCAGTGGAAGTCGTGTTTGAGGCCGTTTGTCCTCATTAAACAGTTATTTACTTGTTAAAGTATGCATGCTTGACCCTGACCGCTGTGTGCTTCCAGGCTCATTACAGGCCTCTTTGGGGCGTTATGAACTCAAAGAGTCCGTTCGGAGAAACAAGACTTATCTTGACACTAAACGGCTAGTTCTGGGTCATTCGAGAGTTTGGACGGGTTGGTGATGATGATGCATTACAGAACTGAACTCACAAATATGAATATGATCCCATAAGCAAGAAAAAAAAAACACTTCTGATATCACATATTACACTGGAAATCAAATTCAGATGCATTGCAGTGTGAAGTACTTCAGTATACACTGCAGTGTCGGAAGTCATCAAACTCAAGTGCAAAACAGCGTGCATTACAGTGTGATTATTCAGTATGCAGTGTAGCATGCCATTTAAAACACAGCCTTCATCAACGTAATGCAGTGTGCTTAGAAGTATATACACAAGGCAAGATTATTTATTTCATACATTCAAAGTGCTTTTCATAAAAGGAAGTAAAATAATTACTGTATAAAAAACTAAAATATACTGCAGTACAGTGGCTCAAGAACCCATGCAGAATATCCACGTAGTGTGCACTGCATAATGAGACTAGTCTGTTTGCAATTGTGAACACTTTGTATGCAGTGCATTATGGGATAGAATATGCAGTGTTGTGTGCTCTGTCTGTAGTATATACTGGAGTGTAGTAAGTCATTCAGGAACTACTGCAGAGCATCTGATGAGTGTGTGATAGTGAACACAGCCGGAATCAGTGTGTGCTGCAGGTGTCCAGCAAACACACGTCCACACTGAGAAATCTTTTTTTTCCTCTGTGTTGTTATCTCTACACACTGGAGCGGAGGAAGTGTAAATCATGTCCCGTGCGTGTTGGGAGTGATTGATGAGACGGCAGACGGCAGGATTCATTCCAGCATCACTGTGAGTGTGTCTTACTCTTCATACACCAGTCACGCTGGTTTCTGTCCTTCAGTTCATGGTGATTGTGTCCTGATGCTGCCGCCAAACTAAACTGTTAAAGTAAAGCAATGAATTGTTGAACTTTTATCCAAATACACGAATGAACAGAAACTCCTGCTGGTCTACACAACTAGATCTTTAAATGTAATGACAGCTGTGAAGTTGAAAAGAAGTTGCTGCTTTACTGCTGGAATTTTACAACACAAACACGGTTATTTTCCTGCTTATTACTGTGAAGCTGCTTTGAAACCTACCCTACCTGTTGAACAAAACAGCATATGCTGGTTAGATATGTTTTGAGCTGGTTTATGCTGAACCAGTTTAAACCAGCTCAAACCAGCATCCTAGCTTCAAAACCTAAGCAGCATATGGGTGGGTGATGTATGAGCGTGTGCTAGAGTATACTAACTGCAGTGTGACGGAAAACATAAGAAACGAAACATTGGAGGGAAGCCTCTCTTATGGTATTCGTAACTCTAAGAATGAAGATTCTTATGTTATTTGTGGTGGTGTTTCTCTCTCTCTCACATTTTTACTATGTCACAGCATAGGACACAGTCCAATTTGTGTTCATTCAGTTCAAGTGATTCACTCGCAGAATCCCGACCAAAAGAGCCATTCATGTTTTCATTTTGACATTGCTTGTAATGATTTGAAAAAGCTTGTGGAGGGTGAAAGAGAGCTACGAATCAGTTAACCATCCTGTCTCAAGGTTTCAGATCACAGATTACCAATCATTTGATTTAGATTCTGACTCGGGAGCAGGTTTGTGAATCTTTTGATTCAGATCGGAACTCCTGGTTCGTGAATCATTTGACTTTTTTTTTTATTATTAAACTACAAAACATCAGACCAGACAGTGCAGTTAAATATTCTACAGGAATGAGCAGTTGTTTTATATTGGAAAATCTTACAGCTTTGATGGATGAAGGAGGTGTAATTGATGCTGTGTTTTTCAGTTATTAAATGTGTATCTTTCCGCTGGACTGTTATGTGGTGCACAGTGTTGGGGAAAGTTACTTTTAAAAGTAGTGCATTATAATACTTGATTATTTTTTTATGGAAAGTAATGCGTTACGTTACTGTTGTGTTACTTTTTAAATCTGGACAGAGTTTGAGTGTTTTTAATATAAGAAGACCAGCCCAGGCTTTGTCAGATTACTTGGATTATAATATTAGTGTTCCACAAGGTTCTATTTTAGGCCCGTTATTGTTTAGTAAGCATGCAAGTGTATGTCCTCAAGATATCATTTGTTAAGTGAATGCGGATGATATTTTATACACCGTTCCTGGCTGGTGGAATGATCTTCCCATCACCATCCGAAATGCCAACTCCATTACAAGCTTCAAACGACTGCTGAAAACCCACCTCTTTCAACACTACTTGACATCTTAAAAAAAAAATCTCTCTTAACCTCTATCCCTTCTCTCCCTTCACTTATCTAAACATTGCCTGTTTTATGGTATAATGAGCACTTCCTAAGTTGATGTTTGCCTCTTTAGGACTAATTGCTGCAGTTTTCCCCACCTGTAAGTCGCTTTGGATAAAAGCGTCTGCTAAATGAATAAATGTAAATGTAAATGGATGATGATGTGTTGTATGAACATGCTAAAAGTCAACAGGCTGCACAGAAATGGACTAACACTAATCAAGTCGCTCAATGGCTTACCAACTTTCGTTGACATCTTCATCTTTATTTACAACATGGCAACCCCACAGCTGTCAGTCAAACCATGAGAAACATTTTACAACTCAGATATTTCCTTCTAAATTAAAAAGTAATGCTTTACTAGTTCCTTAAAAAAACGTAACGCGTTACAAAACTGATTATTATTATTTTAATTCACCTCGGAGGACGGACACAGTGACCAGCAGCCAGCGTTTGCTCAGAATCACATGTGGAGTGTTTATCTGGCTCTGGTCAGAATATCGCTGCCTCATGAATGCATTAGTGAGCGATCCCACAGATCATCTTCTCACATGGGCAGAACATGTGGTCCATCTGCTGCCTCTGACAGAACGAAGCTCTGAGATCTGCTTCTCACGAGAAACGCCAAACAGACTGTCCATCACATCTGCAGTGACCTTCAGAAAACCTGCAGTGTTTCTGCTCGGATATTAAACCATGCTGTGAGAAGAAATAGTGCTGCTAGTGAGGAAAAAACCTGTGTCTATACTTGCGTATTTAGAAACGTTCTTTTTGTGAGTCAGTGCTGATGATCATGACTTCATAAAGTTCTGTTATTGAAATCAGCATGAGGATAATGCTTCATCTCTTAGTCGTTCTGATTTGAGCTTCAATCTGCTGATCTGAAAACAATATAGTCAATGAAACATCCGACAACATTATGATATCATTTTCTCATTTTATTTCTTTAATGATACTTCTATACATGGTGCATATGTACAATAATAAGTTATATATACAGTTGTGTTTGTTGCATTGCTTGAAATGTGACAACGAGGTTGACATGGGCTTTACAAGTTGAAGGTAAAATAAAAGGCATTGTTTGTTGATATACAGTATATATATATATTAACATGGGACGTGAGGAACGTAAACAAACAACAAGAGCTGAAGCCAGAGTCTGAAGTCCAGGAGACCGGCTCCATGACGTTCCCTGCTGCTTTCTGAGCCATGAAGCCTCAAACACGGTCAGAAACACAAGTGTGTGTGTGTGTGTGTGACTCATTAAACAGCTCACTCAGCTGCCTCTGCTTCCATCACACGCTTTACAACTTTTCCGTGTGGATTATTAGTTAATGAGGTGCTGGAAATCACAGCCGCTTTACACTCAGAGTCATAAAACACCAATTCCACACAATTAGTCCAGCAGCAGCGGCTCGCCGCAGGACACACACACACACACACACACACGCAGCAGCTCTCTGACTCTTAAACAGATTTATGTTTCTGTCAGAATTGCATTAAGCCCATATTCTGCATGTGAGCAGGTTCAGCGAGTTCACCGTAGGTGAATGTGGGACGACACACACACACACACACACACACAGTTCTGATGCACATGTACCGTGTTTGAGTTTCCTTCACATCTTTGTGACATTTAGGCAAGACACTATAGGCAAATACATTTTTTCAATATTTTAAAATAGTTAAAAAAAATACATTTCCTAATAATAATATTTGTACCACAACTTTTTTATTATATAAAAATTACAAAATGTACATTTTTTTCTTATAATTTTTATATTTTAAAGTGAAATTTTTTATTTTATTATTATTAATTTTATCTTAAAAAGAAATCTAATAATAGTAGTAGTGGTACTTTTTACAAAAGTAAAAATTTTACATTTCCAATTAATTTTACATTTATTCTTCATTATTAAGTTGATTTAAAAATATTTGAACGATACCTTTTTTTTCTTCTTTTTTTTTAATGCATTTAATTAACATAGTCGTAACAGAACTGTTTAGTGTACAACAGAACAAATGATATTTAAATCTATTTTTCTTGTTGTCTGGAAGGAGAGCATCCAAACACACACTGAATTGTTCATTTTATTGTACGCACTTATTTGCATCTTTAGAATTAATTTTTTTTCTCTTATAAACAGCAGACTCTACAGTTTTCTTCCTCTCTGTGCTCTGAAGGTTTGCTTGTATTTCATTCGCACTGGCCCATTTTACTCTAAAAGCATGGTGAAAATGTGCTTGTTTTCTGTCTGTTGACAGTATTTATGGAGTGCTAAATGCAAATGACTGCATATTTAATTAGATAATGCTCTTGGAGAGAAGTTTTGAGCAAAGGTTTAGTTTTGATGTACTGTTATTACTCGGCCCTGAGCGTCTTGCCTTGACACAGATGTGGTGTTTGTCATCTAGCTCATTTAGAGCTCATTTGGAGCATTTAATGATTCTTCAGGCTGTTGTCGCAGCAGAAAGAAAGCAGACGGTCACTGTAATGTCTCTTGTGGAAACACTGAGAGTAAAACATGTTCTGGATAACACTTAAAACATGGTTTAAAGAGTCTGTTCAACACAGAAACGTTTCAGGCTGTTTGTGATGGATCACATCTCCTCCATCTGTCCTCAGAATCACCAGCGTCACAGCCAAGGTGTCCGTCTCAGAAATACACAAACTGACCAGAGGAAAGAGCTCTGACTTCAGGGGCCTCATTCGTAAAGACTTGATCTTTAAGTGTGTGTGTGTGTGTGTGAAAACTTCTTCTTGAAGGAATACTGCAGGTTTTTGGAAATGCTCTCTAAACGAAAGCATTTGGACGATGACTGATAATCTTTTATGACATTAATTAGGAGTCGTTGGGAAGGCAGAGAGATGAATCCATTCAAGTTCAAGATCGTTTGTGATCGTTCTATAAATCACACACAAGCATATTTGAGAGATGAGCACAAGATCACTTTTCCCAGGCCACACTTCCATAATGTACGTGAAGTGCACTCTTTTTGTACTTTATGTACTAAACATGATTCTGGATCTTTCATACACTAGTACAAGTGTACTACAAGTGCTTACTAAATACATTTTAATTAAAAATATATTGCATTTTAGTTCATAATTATCCCAAAACACTTAAGGACAGTAACTATAAAGATAATGATATTAGCATCCACTAGCAATTTGAAAGAATAATTTTTAGTATATTAAGTACAAAATTAGCGCACGAAAACACACACTTAAAGCAGATTACAGAAGTGTGCTTTTTAACCTGGGTTGGATGTTGTCCGAGTCCTGTCAGACGCTGGCGCAGCGCGAGGTCAGATTGGGATGGTGGCTGGATGGAGGGACACTGTTCTCGGGGCCCAGGATGTCGAAGCAGAGGGCCTCGACGGCGTCCAGCCGCTCGATCTGGACGAGACGGGTCAGCAGGTCCGGGATGCTGTATCCTGCCGTACTGATGCGGTCGAACAGCTGCATGCCGTCCGTCATGCCTCCGATCTCATCACGCTTCAGCCCGAAGCTCTCGGCCAGGTGCCTCCACGTCTTCACCACCGCCTTGTCTGTGCTGTAGGTGGCGCTGAGCATACGACTGGTGCGCTCCAGACAGTCGAAGGGCAGCTCGGTCGGACTCAGACCTGCAGAGACCGAGAACACCATCCTCATCATCCTCATCATTAGAGTAAACTAGGGCCTGGTTCACAGACGGGGCTTAGATTAAAGCTGCAGTCCATAACTTTTTTTGGTTAAACGTTATACAAAGTACATAACCAGACAAAGAGGCAAAACTTATGGACTGCAGCTTTAAACCAGTATTTATCCTCTTCTTTATAATTTCCCTGAATGATTTGATGTACTGTAAATGTTGAGTGTGTTGAGGTCTTGTCACACACTCCTGCTCCTAATCATGAATTCACGTTACAGTCACACTCACCCTCCGCAACACTGCAGGCTTTTGTGTACAAATCCAGGATCTTTTTCCTTCTGCTGTGAATCTGCAGAAACAGGAAATGTTTGGATGAGTCACACAAAACAACAGAGAAGCTTCACTCTGGACCTACAGAACAAGATCAGATGTGGAGCAGAAACTAACTGCTGAAAAACACCACATTAGACGTCAGAGGTGTGACAGCTGTTCTCTGTGAGTCTGTGTTAAAGTGTATGTCTGTGATGTTCAGCATCATTCCTCCAGTCTTCAGCGTCACATGATCTTCAGAAATCAGCTAAACATCACAGAAATAAATGACAGTTTAACAGATAGAGTCACAGTAAACGCAGCCTTGCTGAGAGACTTCTTCCAGGAACATAAGAAAGGGGAAGCGACTGTAATGTGTGGTACTCACCCCGGTGGCCCTGCTGCTGGTGTTGATGGTGTTGTTGTTGTTGATGGTGTTGGTGGAGCAGGTCTTGTCCCGCGTCAGATGAACCAGAGACAGAAGGCAAAGGTCGGCAGCTCCCTGTTTGTCCTGAGCTGCTTCCTCGTCACTGTCGATGCTACGACTCAAAAGCTGCTCGTTCTCTGAGGATGCGTCGTTCTCACTGCGACAGAGCAAACATTCAGTGTTTACAAAGAAAACTAGCGATTCTGCCAGAAAACACAATCAGTGCTTCTCTATCATGACATGTCAAAATATAAATCAAGTACATCTCCAACTCCTAACAGCAAAGAGTCTCACAGAAATGTATTATAATATTTTTAATGAACATTAATGGCTTGCAATGCGTTTGGTTAGTTCATATTAACTAATCTTAGCAAATGACACCTTATTGTAAAGTGTTACAAACGTTTCTTATTCTAATGAACTGAACAAGATCATGTACATGTTGAAGAATATGACATTATTGTAATGTTCTTGCCAGGCATTGTCGCTGTGAGCTGAATGAAGATTCGTCGGGGTTTGAAACTACTTTATTCCTTGACGAAAGAGCCTGATTTAGACATTTGCTTTTCTGCCTATTGTGCTTTACCGTAATAATTATCATGTACTGACTAGCCTGTTGTTTTCAGCTTTCAGACGAGCGCCTGTTGACAAAGACGGCTCAGAGCCATGCACAGAATGTCATTGTGTTCAGACACTCAATACCTGGTTCTGCATTAGCACATACTCTGGCATGAGTCGAATCTCCCACTTCACACGTCGACAACAATCATGAACAGATGCAGTCTATCTACATATTAGTTCATCTTAAATATATTTGATCAAACCTTTGGGCTACTTAAGTCTATTTCACTGTTCATTACATGTTGTTTAAAAGTATTCAAAATACACCTTTTAGTTTAAATTTTTCTGTGTCTATTTGCATTTCTAGATTTCAGTCTATATTTTTAGAGATTATTCTCCGGGAGCACTTAAATACACAAACTTTACAGGTTTATTTCTATCTATATTCTGAATGTTTTTACTGAAGGGTTTGTTCATGTATCAATTGCCTGTTTAAACACATCTTCAAATTTGAATTTGAATTTATCTTTAAAAAGTGTTAATCCTGCCTGTATTCTACTGAGGGGTTTGTTCACACATTATTCAACGGGCTTTATTTTTGCACTTTATCTTTTTGTTTCTGTAAATTTAATTTACAGTACATATCTTTAGTCTGCTTCTCCATCTCAGCAGCACTGACATATACCAAATGATAGAGTTTGATCCTTCTATATATTGTGAAGGTTTTTACTGAAGGGTTTGTGGTTTTATTATTGCACTTGATTTATTTGCATCTCTAAACTTAATTTGCAATACAATCTTTAAATGTTGCTTTCTCATAATGAGTTTAATGTCCACTCAATAATGGATACATACGACAAATTTTACAGTTTTATTTATGTCTATATTCAGAAGATTTTTGCTGAGGGGTTTGTTCACATATCATGTGCATGATATAATTATACACGTCATATATTTGCGTTTATAGTAGATTTCAGTTCCAGTACACATAAGACCTATCTTTCCCTTAAAACTAGTTTGTTTCTCCACTTCAGCAGCACTTAGATACACCAGTTTTTTGAGTTTTCTCCTACTATATATTCTAAAGGTTTTTCCTGAGGGGTTTGTTTAGATATAATTGGCCTGGTATTAATATTACACTTTATCTATTGGCCTCTGTACATTTAACATTCAGTACAATCTTTAAAGGTTATTTTCCCATAATGAGTTTTATGTCCACTTCAGCAACGGATACGTAAACCAAATTTTACAGTTTTGTTTTTGTCTATTTCCTGAAGGTTTTTGCTGAGGAGTTTGTTCATATAGAATTTGCATGACTTTATTTTTACAAGTTATCTATTTATTTTCTAATACACCTAAGGCCTATTTTCCTATCAAAACTAGCTGTTTTGGGATTGTTTCTCCACTTCAGCAGCACTTAGATACACCAGATTTAACAGTTTTCTTCTACTTCATATTCTAAAGGTTTTTACTGAGGGGTTTGTTCATATATAGTTTGCCTGGTATTATTATTACACTATTTGCATCTGTAAATGTCATTCGCAATACAATCTTTACAGGTTGTTTTCTCATATTGAGTTTTATCTCCCCTTCAGCAGTGGATACGTAAACCAAATTTTACAGTTTTGTTTTTGTCTATTTCCTGAAGGTTTTTGCTGAGGAGTTTGTTCATATAGAATTTGCATGACTTTATTTTTACAAGTTATCTATTTATTTTCTAATACACCTAAGGCCTATTTTCCTATCAAAACTAGCTGTTTTGGGATTGTTTCTCCACTTCAGCAGCACTTAGATACACCAGATTTAACAGTTTTCTTCTACTTCATATTCTAAAGGTTTTTACTGAGGGGTTTGTTCATATATAGTTTGCCTGGTATTATTATTACACTATTTGCATCTGTAAATGTCATTCGCAATACAATCTTTACAGGTTGTTTTCTCATATTGAGTTTTATCTCCCCTTCAGCAGTGGATACGTAAACCAAATTTTACAGTTTTATTCATGTCTATATTCTGAAGCCTTTGTACATACATCATTTATTTAACCTGTTATCTATTTGTGTCTATAGATTTCAGTTCCAATACACATAAGGCCTATTTTTCCCTCAAAATGAGTTTGCTTCTCCACTTCAGCAGCACTTAACTTAACGGTTTTATTCCTATTTATATTTTCTAAGGGGTTTTACTGAAGGGATTGTTCAGGGATTAACTTTTTATTCCTAAAACCAAGCTGAAATCCAGAGGAATCCAAAGTTCCCTCGGGAAAATCCTTTAACTCCTTTAACTTTAATGTGTCAACAAAATCAAGAATTTCGAACCTGGCTTTATCCAATAATTAGATTTACAGTATGTGCTGGGAATGTACTGCATATTTAATTAGATAATTGCTTACTAAAATAGAGCTTTTATGAAAAGACGTAATAAAAACATGTTCTTGAAGTAATTAAACAACTGGAGAAGTATGATGATATCTACTAGGTGTTTTTCCCATATTCACCCGCAGTGTCTTGCCTTAGAGAGGGAGTGTGTTCTTCACAACAATCAGAACTAATGAGTGTAAAGAAGGGGATGTTCTCATCAAACTAGTGTGAGGAAAGCAGTTTTATTTCTTTATTCAAGCTTCTGCTGCTCCTTGGGAAAAAATGAAGGAAAAAAAGGTTTGAGGCGAAAAAGTGTCATCTTATGTTTGAAGCGGAGCTATTTTCACCTGGCGGTTTTGGCTGCGCCACTGCGTAATTATCACACGCTTGATTACGTTTGTCTGAAATGAACATCTCCTGTGGAAAGCGTAGCTGCAGGCTGGATCTGTGTTCGACTACCTCATCCTGTCAGTAAGCCACATAATGTTCCCAGTCAGAGGAGAAGAGAAGAGCTTGAGCTCCGTGCTGCTGCACAAACACGTCCTGCGGTGGCTGAGTTACTGGCACCATCTCACATGGGACCAGGAAACGTGTTTGACGCCTCCGTACGAGGCCTGCTTAAACCCTGTTTGTCTTGCAGTAGTTAAAGGTTTGCAAAGACTCACCTCTTTGCTGTTTTTGGAGATGAAGGCTTGAGCTTATCGAATTCATCCTTTTCTGCAAAGATCACCACGCTTTCTGAAAAGACAGCATGTGAAGATCAGTCATGAGGTCATTCTTTATCTGAACATGAGAGTTCATTCATTTTCGGTGTCATTTTAGAAAATGTTAAATACATCTATTATTTGTTTACAAAAAAACTATTTTAATTTGATTTCCAAATCTGATCTGGATGATGGACTGTTTAATGCACAAATTATGAATACGTATACATTCTTTGATGTACTTTCATTTCTTAGTCCACTTAGACATTCAACAAACAGTAAGTAACTTTGCAACTACATGTCCACTAGGATTACTGAGAATTTAGGAGTTTAGGAGAATGGACTATCAAAATAGGTCCATGCATTCCCTGGCACTGGTGTTGAAAGCGCCGTGATTTACTGTTTGAGCTACAGGAACTAGACAGACACGAGTCGGATATGTGTAATATGAAATAAACGGTCTGTTTTGTGTCTGTGTGAACACTGGAGTGCATGTATTCTGTTATTATAAGTGGCTTAGCAGAGAATATCCGGTGGGAAATGGGATAAACACGGATGTCTAGCGGTGCAGGTATTTGCTCGTCCGCTCTGAAGCAGGATTAATGTCGTGACTTACAGGAACATGAATGCTCTTCTTCTGCTTCAGTCTTTTTCTTTTGGGACCGTTTCATGACAAATTTCAAGACTATTTTTTAAACGCTCTGCAGTGAACTAAATGGATCTAAATCCATTCAAGATGAATCAAAAGAAATGTTTAATAAACATAGGACTCATACAATCATAAACACTTTAAATAAAAATGCACAGAATATTTGTGTTATTCTACTCTTCTGATTGACTGATGACTAAACGAGCCGCTAATTTGAGGGTTTTCTCCAGACGGTCTGAGATGGTTTTGCAGAGATGTGTTATGAACGTTGAGTGCTGTTAGCGAGAGCCTCGGGCTGAAGGAACATTCCAGATCCACCTCGTCCCGTCTGTCACTTCATCTTAAACACTTTTAACACGTACAGATGTCAAACCAAGCGTTCGCTCACCTTGAACCTCCTTCTTCTCCTCCTGCTTGTTTGTTTGGGCTTCCACTGTTTTTATTATTTGTCCAGAGCAGCATGCTGGGAAAGAAAGAAAGAAAGCGTTGGGTTAGACTCACAGCACTGCTATTCATTTAACATCTGGAGCAATAAGAAAGAGTTTGAAATATGGGAATGATCTCAAATAAATGTAGAGCAGAAGGACTTGAACTGCGGTCAGAAGAGCTTCCCTGTGGACGAACACACACGTCAGTTATGAGGAACACACACACATGTTCTCTCTCTCTCTCTCTCTCTCTCTCTCTCTCTCTCTCTCTCTCTCTCTCTCACTCACACTCACACACACACACACACACACACACACACACACACACAAACACCAACCGTGTGTTTTCCAG
>JAUMHQ010000209.1:53808-64416 GCA_032361165.1 Enteromius paludinosus | reverse complement strand
TGGTTAGGATTCAGGTGTAGTTTCAAATAGTGATTAATCATGATTAATCCACTGAAAATCCTGATTAATTTGATTAAGATTGTAATCATTTGACAGCCCTAATATATACATATATATATATATATATATATATTTTTTTTTTTATTACTTTCAATGGTTTTACAACATAATAACTATTATGCACTCAAACAATTAATCACGATTAATCACTTCTAAAATAAATGTTTTTGTTTACATATTATATGTGCTGTGTATACTTTTATGTATGTATATATAAATACACACACACACACACACACACACACACACACAAGTAAATGTGTCATGTATTATTTTAATCAGCCTTTGATTTGATAATCTGTATTGCAATTATCCTGAAGTCCCATTTATTAATTTTCATTTTACATGCAATATACTTGATTGTTAGCTTTTCATCAACTCGCAAACCCCTAAAGTCTCTCACAAGTCTACAAGCTAGCGCATGTTTACATAGAAAAACAATAGAAAACAGCAAAGTGTAACGTTTACACAAGTTAAAAAATAAATACGACCTCACACTGCGTCAATCATGTTTATACAGTACACTGCCTCCAAAATATTCGTCCATTATCAGGTTTGATTTTCTGTGTTTTGCATCTCTAGCAAACATTTTAATAGGAAAAGATGACAAAAATGAAAAAAAAAAACGAAAAAAATCACAAAAAATTCAGACTCTGTGTGCAAGGACCTTCATGCAAAAACCTGTTCTGTGTCAGTTGAGCTACTGGATAACGGCAGACCAAATTATCTAGAGTCAATTATCTGCTTTGTATTTTCTGTAGCAGATCAATCAATTATCCGAGCAAACACACTGACATCTAAGAGTAATTATTACCTCCAACTGTTCAAATACACACCTTTAACCTGCATCAACCTGCCATCTATCTTATCGTAAACGACTAGCAACACCCTAGAAAGCACCCAAAACACCCAAGCCAGTATCAAACCTCCAGAAGCTTCAGACAATTAAGACTTTTATCAAGTCAACAGTCTCAGAGTCCTGGTTTCGGAGAAGGACTGCACTAGTGGAGAACCTTAGAAGCTGCTCGTTTGCCAGCGTTCCTCCCTCAGATCTCTGCCTCGCAGCCATCGAAGTCCAGGGTGAAAAGTTGATTCAAAAAGTCAGAAGCTACTATGGAGCCGTATGGATCCTGGAGGTATGAAGAGAGAATGTGATCGTACATGCAGACAGAGGATGTGCGGCTCCTCAGGTTTCTTCCTAAACACTCACCAAAGGAAAGACATGAAAGCTGCGAAAAACTATAATCTTCTCATTTCAAACATCAAGCGCTCCGAGTTACGCTACAGGAGACAATCTAAACAAAACGACAAGAACAACTACTGTAGACCACTGTAGGTCATCTGTTCAACAAAGTTCATCCCACACTCAAAACAATGAAGTAGGTTTTCTCAGCGACATCATTAAAGATCGCATTTTTTTGTTCAAGTTTATATCTCACAATTCAGACTTTCTTTATGACAATTGCATGCTCTTATCTCTGAATTTGACCTTATTTCCCACAAATCGGAATAAATGTTGCGCAATGCAAACTTTATATTCCACAACTATATATACTATATATATCATAATTCTGAGTTTTTATCTTGCACTTCTAAATTTGCTACACACAATTTTTTCATGAGACTCGGCTGTTTATTTCTTGACTGTATGATTTTATATCTATATTCAGACCTTTTCTCACAACTGTCGGCCCAAATAGTTAAATAGGAACTCGGAATTGAAAGAAAGCATTACTTGTGAAGCAGAAACTCATTCAATTAAATTCAGTTATTTTGTAACTCTGTGACTAGTGTGTGAAAACATGCCTTGATTACAGCAGTTGTACATTACACATTCAACGGTGCAGGGAATGGCAAACCCCAAAAAACACAACAACTGACGTTCCTTTGACTGAAAAACAATTATTCTTCAATTAAAAGCAAACCCATAAAGTGTTGAGGATCTACGGCAGAGCGATGAAAAGCCATGGTGGTTGTGCTTGACTGACACAGGAGCACAAAGAGCGGTGTTTTGGGGCTGCGGTGTCTTCAGGGCGGTGCTGTCTGCATCCTGACTTTACTGGGAAACACAAACACTCTTCACCTTTTGATGATTTTAATTACAGCTTTTCAATGAAAGCAGAGCAAAGCCAGAGAAAAGCCGCTCGGCAGCAGCTGAAGGAGGGCAAAACTCTGTTGTCTTTTCATGTGACCGCAGCCTTTGATTCCTCTCATCCTTCAGACGACGTGACAGAGCCTCATCAATCACTCCTTTCTCTGCGCCGATGCTTCTGGCTGCTCCGAGTTTACTTATGGCCAAACCTACAGTATATCCTCCTTCAGGCATTGAGTGCCAGTAAATGTGTGTGAATGTGTGTGTGTGTGTTCACAAAGAGACTCAGCGCTTCAATACTCAACTTAACCAGGTTAAATCTCTTACAGCATTAACCCTTGAGCTGTGCTGGAAATCCTTCACCTAATTTGCTGTTTTGCCTTTAAAAAATTGCTCACTACCATCAAATCTGAGATTCAATCTCTTTATCAACTATATATATATATATAATATATATTGTTTAAACTACAACAACCCTGGTGCTAACTAATAAATAAATAAATGAAAAATGATAAAAAGAAACTTACGAGCAATTGAGCTGGTCTTTGTGTTTAAAAAGCACGAAATTCCAACTAGCATTTTCAGGAAAAAGCAAATCCCCTGCAGGTCAAAATGACCCAAACACAACATGTGGACAACATCTCCTCGACTGCAGAGTCAAACTCTGAATTACACATAAACTCTTTTAGAAATCAAACCTGAGACATACACACGATGAGACGCTGCTATTGAACATCAAACCAAGCTCCTTACAGATCGACCACAATGAAGCTCTGATCTGAGGAAACAACCTTCAGAACATCAAAGACGTTTAACATTTCAACCTCCAGATGAAAGCTTTCGCCGTTCTTTGATAAAAGAAAAACCCTGAAGCTCAATTAAACTATAAAATTTACAATTCAGGCTCAATAAGAAAAAGAGGTGGAGTCATTCGAGCAGTTTAACCCCTGCTGGCACAAGCTGGAACTACAAAAAACATCAGCAGAGTCCCATAATAACATGTTCTGAAGGAGACTGTTACTGATAGACTGATAAAGATCCCATTAGAGAATATAGAGCTGTTTCTTCGCCTTTTAAGGGTGGATTTTCATTATTTAAAAAATAACAGATTTCAGCGTGAAACCTTTTTCTATGCCTTCATCTTAATTGGTTTCAAATGCCTTTTTATATAATTCAACGTTTTACCCATAACTTCAACCTAATCAGATCTGTTATTAAAATGATGAATTGTTACGTGTTGTAGCACTGCTGTTTTACGGATTCGGTTCGAATGAGTCACTGAGATCAACCGATTCATTGACTGAAAGGAAAGATCTTCATTCGATCATCATTATCCCAGATCGCCTTCTGAGCAGCGACAAGACGAGCATTGCTTGCTTTTATTATTATTAATATTATTATGTCTGGACTCGATCCGCAAAGGTTTTCCAAAACAAATGTTCTAAAAACACATGCCGAATAGGAATTGTACAGTTTGACCAGCAAAACCAAGACAGAGATGGCTAATACAGCTGCAGAGAATGCAATAACAAGCGTAGATCAATCAATAAAGCATCGTTAGCCAGCAATCTCGCATATTCCTCTCAGCTCTATTTGGCAACGACGGATCTTTTTTTAGGAATGCACCTCAGCTGCATTGCGCTCCTCATCATCGCATCTTCTCCTGATGCTTTCCTCGAGTCCTCCTTCTTCAGTTCAAAGTCTCGCAGACATCAGAAGCTCCTGCATGCAAGCGCATGTCTCATCTCCATGCAGGACTTTCCCTCACATCTCATCTCCGCACGGGACAGCCAGAGCATTCCCAGAACTCGAGCTAGCTCGGGATAACTTACATACCCACGCGCCACATCCTTCAGAACTCTCATTGCCTCTCGCGCAAACTTCAAGACGGGCCCGGCTCCAGAATCAAACGCTTCAGTAACCTATAATAGGGCTTTCCAGTGTTACAGCGCAAACTAAAGCTAAAGGGGATTGTACCTGATTCGCTGTTGCAGAAACAAGCAGGTATGTCTGTGGTTAGCTACACTGCTCAACGCTGCAGACAAACAGAACCCGATCTCCCGGAACACTTTCACTGGTTCAAGAGCGCATGCATGATAAAGCGACCGACTGCTTTAACAAGCCTAACTCAGCCGCTAGACGAACTAAACACCTAGAAGCGCTGTAAACGCGTGTCTGTGGCGTGTAAGAGCAGTAACGGCCCGCGCGCGTCTGAATGGAGCAGGAATGTGCGCGTGTCTGAAGAAGCAGCAGCGCATTCCTGAGGCGCCTTACCTGCGGGACTCCAGAGCCGCTTCTGCGCTTCAGCTCGACACGACCCCGGCGGACACTTCAGCACGATCTCTCTGCGCTCTGGTCTGGACTGGCTTTAGATCATGGCAGGGAATCGGATCCGTCCGTCGCCTCTTAAAGCGCTTCGCTTGCTTTCTGCGTCTAGCTCCACCTCGACGGAGACTTCAAGATGCTCTCCGCCCAGAACGAACCTGAGACAGGTATCTGCAGACTCACTGCTGCCCGCCAGCGGCTCGAGCACAGAACATCAATCAGCAGCATCAAAGCGAGGATCTGCGGTTTTCATTAGAACTGTGTAATTATTTTGATAATAGCCTGTATATCGATGCGCGAGAAATCTATGATGTTGTACCAAGCGGACCCGTAGATGGCAGGATAATTTATTGACTTGTTTATCTATTGATTGGAGAGGATGCAGTAAGAAACAGGTGTGACAGGTGTACTTTCCCTGTTTTGGTGCATTTTTCTCTTCTTTTATGTGCACTTTGAAATTCGCTTTCCGCCTGCAATCAAACACAATAAATGAGGAATAAATCAAATTCTGTCTGTGAAGCTCAGAAAGCGATCTGCGCAGCTCAAGGATTCATTTAGAAGCAGGTGAACAGTGATTCTGTATCATTCATGCATCACTCGCGGCGCGAAAGATGCTACATTTGTAACAGTAACGTTTTGGCGACTGTCACTTAGTAATAACTTCGCAGCAGGGGCGCGAATGGTTGCCATGGAAATGGCAGCATCAGCTGACCTACTTGTGCAGGCTGAAGGACGCGAGACAGTCTGGAATCACGGTGAACGACTTTCTGTGAAGATGATGGCTTGTTAAAGCAGAGCCACTGATGCGTGGAAGCTTGTTTCTGCCACAGGATACAGAACTGTTTATTTCACTGATCTTATATGGCAACTTTTTTTTCTCGCAACTCTTAGGAATAAAGTCAGAATTGCAAGATAATCCACAATTCTGAACTGAAATATCAACTAAAAATGTACCCTGCCATTGCAGGAGACTGTCTCAGATCATAATTCTGAGAAGAAAAGTTCTATTTGTCATAAACTGAGAATTTTGAGAAATAAATACAGAATGCAACGTATAATCTATTCTGAAAAGGAATGTTGAAATTGAAAAATAAAAATGCAATTAACTTTTTATTATTACTCCATGGTGAGAAAATGAACTGCAAGAGGTGTACTTGGCATTTTGAGAAAAAGTAGGAATGGCAAGATATAAAGTTGCAATTACCTCTTTAAATTTTTTATTAGAAACAAATTGAACCAACAAATAATATAAAAAATATGTGGCCTACATATATAATAAAACAAAAAAAGAAAATGTGAGAATAAAATTTTGCATGTGCAATGGTGTGAACTTAGAATTACAAGGAAACAAAGCTAGAAATAGGACTGTATCTCCCCTCAGAATTGTTAGTTTTTCTCATAATTGAAAGTCAAAATGATGTCTGTAGCAAAAAGGCTTCCATATTAAACAGACACTTCCATTTTAAAAAGGCTAATGAAGGGTATGCTAAAACAACAACTGTAACATCATAGTCTCTTTTACTTACTTTAGCTACTTTATCTATCCGTCCTTTTTTTATAGTTGTATGTATATATTCTGTTGTTCTGTTGTTCTGTTAGTGTTATCTGTGTAGTCCTCTCTGGATGTGCTGTCAACAGAGCAGACTATGGCTCTGACCTCCACTCATGGTCCTGGCTGGTGTTTGCTGAGGCTCAGGTGGAGCTCTTCTTGGGTGGTCAGGCTGTGATTGGCTGGCAGCAGAGTGAAGCGGGCAGGACTGGACACGCTCATCCTCAGCTCCATTCACATTCTCAGATGATAACTAGCACTTAGGAATTCTGACACCACACAAGATACTGCATGAGACACAAACAATGTTTTTCTTGCTCTCGTGCGTGCTGTTTAATTACTTTATACAAGAGTTAGTGTCATTACTGTAAAAGTTCAACAGATGTCGCTAGCTGCCTGTTCGATATGATACAAACGACATGATTATTAACTGTTATTTTGTTAAATAATTGCTTATTATTGCACGAGGATCTGGTGATGTGCAGTTACTCAGAGCATGTGAAACACCAGGATGGATTTTTGTAAGGAATATAAACCGATTAAACCAGTGATTAGACCTCATTTATATGCTGCTGAATGTATGAGTTATGAACTATAACCACCAGATGGCGCATCAGTAACGCGAAACAAAGCAAACAGCGCTCGATAGAGGAGAATATGAAACGGCCTATGTAAATAAAAATAAAAATAGTTATTAAAAACCATTATTCATCAAAAAAGTAAAACAAATATTATACTATATTTAGCTTGAAAAAAATATATACATATATTAAACAGTATATATTTATAAAATATCATGCATTTTTAATTTCTGTATTTAATATGGACTATATTTTAAAAATGAACTTAAATAAGCAGATTTAGTTACATACGAAAATCCAGACGTATGTTATAATGTATAATATATAAAAATGTTTATAATATATTGATGTTGTATTATTAATGTTTGTTGTAAACTTGTGAGGCACTTTGAGATGCATTCCATGTAAGCAAAGTGTCCATATGTAAGACAATAAATAAAAAAAGTAAAATAAATGATGATAATAATTATTATTATAAAATCCCCGTCATGCTACAGAATCTAAAAATGCAAACGTATCATTCACAGTAAAAAAAAATTTTTAAAAAAAAAGAAAAAATCATATCTTCTTAATTAACATTGCTCTTTAACTTAACTTAAGTAATTGGCTGTGTAAGTCATAGAAACAACATTATATAAAACGGATTGTATATGTATTAAAAGTTAATTGATTCTTTTGCAATTTTTTGCATTCTCGTTAGAAACGCAAGGGCGTCGTCAGGGCGTTGCTAACGGCTCAGTCCTTTAGATAAGTCTCTGTTTATTGTCCAGTACGTGAAGATGATGCGTCTGATCAGTTCATAAATCAGTTAGTAAGCAGCATGATCTGGGAATCACTGGCTTGATCAAATCAACAGCGACACTAATGTAGCCAACTACCCTAGTAACGCGCGTTACCAGACGCCCGCGCTTGATGATGGCGTGCCGTGCGCGTGACCTCACTGTTCCCTACAGCTGTGTGTGTGTGTGTGTGAGAGAGAGAGAGATACACACACAGAGAGAGAGAGAGAGAGAGCAGCAGTGCAGACGCGCTCCGTCGCGCTCATGTCTCAAGCCGTTCTCCGTACATTACTATGACCATATGCGTGCCAAGTTGACTCGCGTCGCCTGCGCGTCGACGACAGCGTTGCGTACCACAGCAAAACATGGACGAGTCGTCTTTGCTGGATCTGCTGGAGTGCTCGGTGTGTCTGGAGCGGCTGGACACCAGCGCCAAAGTGCTGCCCTGTCAGCACACCTTCTGCCGCCGCTGCCTGGAGAACATCGTGAGCTCCAGACACGAGCTGCGCTGCCCGGAGTGCCGCATCCTGGTGGACTGCGCAGTCGACGACCTGCCCGCGAACATCCTGCTGGTGCGGCTCCTGGACGGGATTAAACAGCGTCCGCGGAACGGAGGAGGCAGAGCGGCGCTGGCGGGATGCGCGGCCGGGGGATCGGCTTCTCCCGCGGGGACAGCGGTGCGGGATCTGCCCGTCGCCACGCGGAGCTCCCCGGTCAAGGTTCGTGCGCTTCTTCTGCTTTTGCTCGATTGCGCTGGTGACTTGAGTGTGCGGTGACAGCTTTGCAGAATAACAAACGTGCACTATCCAGTCATGAGCAGCAGTTCTTTAAAATCGAGATTTCTGATCAGTGGAGGTCTGGTTTGTTGGGTTGAGAGGACAATATCTGTCTTAGAGACAACTATTAGAAGATCTGAGGGAGCAAAAAATCTAAATAATGAGAGAATTGCCTTTAAAGTTGTCCAAAGTAATGCATGCTATGTATTTATGGTAGGACATTTGCAAAATGTCTGAACAGAACATGATTTTTCACATAAAAGAAAAAAGCCTAATATTTACCCGGGCAATGTACTGTTCTCTATTGCTACAAATGTGTCTCTGCTGCTGATGACTGCTTTTGTGCAGCTTGAACTTCTTAAGAAGCTGTGGAGAAGGCTCTTTGAGCTGCACTGGTGCTGTCAGTGTTTGGGTTGAGTTTGGTGACGTCACTGCAGGTTATTCCTCTCGTCTGAGATCAGACAGAGATGCTCAAGGCACTGAAGCTGTGAGCGTTTCAGTGTAAACATGAGAAAGATGAGCTGTTTGTGTGTCTCAGACGCAGCTGATCTGATGCAGGGCTGCTGTTTGCTCTACATGCGTCTTCAAGGGCTTGGACTGTTGTGGTTTTAGGACATGCAGTACCCGTGTGAAGGCTTTGCTTCAGCGCTGCCGGTCTGAAGCTAAACGCTTTCGTAAAGCAATAGTTCGCCTTGAAATGCAGATTTGCTGATTGACTCACCCTCAGCTCATCCCAAATCAGGAGGAGTGTGCATCTTCATCAGATCTGGAGAAATG
The DNA here is from genome assembly GCA_032361165.1 of Enteromius paludinosus. Lineage (NCBI taxonomy): Eukaryota > Metazoa > Chordata > Actinopteri > Cypriniformes > Cyprinidae > Enteromius > Enteromius paludinosus. Next base: position 55,477 of record JAUMHQ010000209.1, on the reverse strand, counting down.
TGTCTCAGCAATGGAAGTGAATGGGTGCCGTCAGAATGAGGGTCTGATCAATCACAATAATCCACAGAAGTCCAGTCCATCAGTTAACATCTGGAGAAGACAGAAGATCAAACTAGTCCAGCGTTAATCTCCTGTCGTCTCTCTCATCAGAATCCAGACACTTCCAGCTGTTTTAATCGCTGCTTGATCTGAGCTGATTTCTCTCCTGATTCAGACCGGAGCACTTCTTCACTGGAGAAAGAGTTATTATAGACTCTTCAAAACATCTTAATGCTGGATTAGTTAGATGTTTGTCTTCTCCAGATGTTAACTGATGGACTGGAGTGCTGTGGATTTATCAGCTGTTTGGATGATCATTTTGACGGCACCCATTCAGCATATAGTCATATGTTTTTGGTGTACTGTTCCTTTAATGGAAGAATTGTTGTGAATAGTAAAGGAAACTCATAATCAAGTGCCAGTATGCATGCTATATTGCATTTGTTGAAACTCTCGTCTGGCGTATATTGTGTGGAATAGCGTGATGATATTATCTAACAGCTGTGATTGGCTGTTGCTATGGCGGCAGGATGTTTTTCTACGGCTAGATGTTTCTTGGAGGGGCTCTGCTATTGTTGTGCCGCTCTATTGTTGTGTTTGAAGCGGTCAAACAGGAGGCGCTGGAGTGTGAAGTGATGTTAGGACAGAGCGCTGACGCTGCGTTAGACCGGGTCACATCGTCTGATCACGCTCGCAGAGGCGGTCTGCTGATTGAGGAGGAAAATTCTGAATTAATTTCAACATATGTTCCGCCAGGCTCTGAGCACAAGCACTAACCTCCAGCTGAAAGCACTGCTGAATTATCAGAAATGTGTAATTAACAGCTATGCACAGAGCGCTGGATGTGCAGATCATTGTGAACGCCAGGAGATCCCACCGCCGTGCTGTGCAGAGTGTGTTTGTGGTCGCTCTGGCCATTATAAACCTGTATCGATCGTCCACTGGTTTGCAGTAAGAGAATAAAAGCTGTGGAAGCCTGATATCTGACCTGATAGGACACAAAAGCCTCTGAGAAGTCATTAATCTGACACAGATGCCTCTATAAGATGCAAAATAAGAACTTCATCTGCATGAAAAAAAATAACAAAAAACATATGCACATTTTTAAGCTGTCTAAATGATCGGCATGATCATAACCTGTTCCTTCTGTCTCTGACTGGTAGTTTAGAGGGTTTTAGTGTAATTGTAGGAATGTTAAAGTGTCAAATCTTTTTAATCATGTTTTGTCAAGTATATAACTTTGGTCATCTCTCCAGAAGCAGCTCATCTTTACTTGATTTTCCATCAATCATTTTCTAGAAGAATCTGATCATCAGGAACTTTTGAGGAGCTTTACTGTTCCTCAGCGGAGCAATGATCTTCACAATTCTCCAAAACATCTTCTGAGGAGCTTTATTTCTTCAGCTGTCAATCAGCTTAAGATTATATTCAATTCAATTCAGTTCAATTCAAGTTTATTTGTATAGCGCTTTTCATGATACATATCATTGCAAAGCAGCTTTCACCAAAGTAATGTTGTACAGTATATGTAGTAGTAGTTTGTACATATGGCTTAGATTTGAGGTAAAGATCAATTAATGACATAATCTAACAGACAAGGAACATTATAAATTAGTAGCAGAGTTCGGTA
>JAUMHQ010000209.1:25683-39679 GCA_032361165.1 Enteromius paludinosus | reverse complement strand
ATTATTAAAAAGAACTTTATTTGTATCCTTGTCTCCGTGGATCTCTCGCTCGCTCCGCCTCAGCGGGATCTGTGACAAACACGAGCAGTGACAGACCGCAGAAGAAGTGTGTGTGTGTGAGACACTTTGTTCTCTTAAAACTAGTCTTATCATTTTACACAGTCTTAAGTACATTTATCTTGTTTTAAGGATGTTAGCATAAATAGTGACATTACGCTCACAATACTTGAAGAGACAACTGAAGAATAGTGGCTAAGAATCAGTGTGTCAGTGTATTTTTGATTTTAATCAGTGAATTATGTCCATAGTTTTTCATCCAAATAATATTTCTGTGCGTTCATCATGAACTGAAGATGTTTTGAAGCAGCCGCGTCCCGTCTGAGCTTCTCCAGTCTGCTGGCGTCGCTCCGAGGATTTCCAAACACTAACACAACATCCGTCTTGGACAGCAGTCCAAAACAAACTTATGCAAGAGTGTCTCAGCCCATAATCCAAAACCAGTTTGTGTTGCGGCGGGAAGCCGAGCGAAAGTGCCAAGAACGCAGCCGGAGCTGGAGTGTCATGAGCTCAGCAGCACTGGCTTGTGTTTGTGTATAACGACTAGAGCAGAATAAACTCTCCTGTTGGGTTTGAGTCTTTTCAGACTGCTTTGAAATACTACTTAAACTAATCATTTCTTCTTGAAATTTGGTGGATATTTTTCTTTTTGGGTAATGATTGGTTCTGCAAAGTTTTGGAGAGGCTGTGCAAATTTTGTTGCATTCATATAAACTCCTCCATTGACCCTCATTGGTTTCTATACAGTTTGCCAAAAATCAACGCTTTGAAAAACATAAACATATCAGGTGAAGTACAGAAAACCTCAACTGATGTTTGTCACAGAATAAAGTATGAATTACTTATGAAGCTTAAGACTTAAAGTTATTCCAAATTAAGACTTGTTTTCTGAATCTGTTTTTCTTTTTTAATATTAATTTTCAGTTATAATGTAACTAATACTTTTGTATATTTGTCATCTGTGTAAGTTTTTGTTATTTTTAAATGTCTATAAACTTTTGTTTTTATTATTATTGTTTTAAAATGACACTTTCAGATATTGTAGTAAATCAGTTTAAAATAAAAATGAAAATAAAAAATGCTGCTTTGGAAACTAGCTGAAATATATATTTTTTATGTATTTAAAAAAAAAAAAAACATTTGTTGTAAATAAAAATAAAAAGTGTTGATGCAGCTAATTTTTGGACATTAAAATATATAGGTCAAATTCACCCCAACAGAGTAGAAATAACCATAAAAAAATATTATGTTTATTATTTTTATTGTTTTTCTCACACTTTTGATATTTGAAGTCTCTGAGAAGCCACAATAGCGGTTTTGTGTTTTGTGGTGATGCTGATGTTCTGCGTGTAAACCTCTGTGAGTCAGTCTGCCACGCGCGGGGCACAGAATTAAAGCCAGTGTCTGAAGCCAGCACCAGTGTTTTTAAAAGGTGTGTTTATTTTGCTTGTGTTTGCACATTGGAGTGTTTGTGTGCTTGCTTTTGCGTGTTTCTCGCTCATCTAAAGCCAGATTCATTGACGCCCATGAATAATGGAGCAGCCAGCTGGAGCTTCTCTCAGGAGAGCGGTCGACTGCAGCGTTCACCGGAGACACAAACGCCCGAGACGCAGCAGACGGGTCAATATGTGTTCACTTCTGAGAGCTCGGGTGTTAGTGATTTTACCACACTCTCCTGCACTCAAAACAATGCTCATGTCTAAATTTAAAGTTCATGTGCATACAAAACACATTTGGATTACACAGTTTTGACATAAACAGATACACTTAATGTGATGCATATTTGTCAGTCATACAGAAATGACACAGGTGCATGGAAATTTTATATGCAATTTAAATCTATAAATCCTGACTCAGTCTTGACTGGGTTTTTATGTTAAGAGGATGACATTTGTGAGAAGGTCAGGTTTTATAGCCACTGAAATGCTGGTGTAGTTTGCTTTGTTAATTGCCGTCTGCTTTATTAACCCAAACCGTTTGTAAATGGAAACAACATAAATGTTTATTTGCACACCATCAGATTTAATTATGTAAAGCAACCTCAGCGCTGGACCTGAAAGCCACTGAAGTCAGTGTGAATGAAGCCATTCCCCAAACATACAGTGAAATAGCAAATAACACATTAGTTATTGTAATTTACACTAGCAATATTTCCAGTTTAGCACAATCAAATGTATATTATTGTTATACATACTTATATAGTGTATATATATAAGTATATTTGTAGTATGCATGAAATAAATGTATTTTAGATACATTATTATCTGTATTTATTTTTCACTGGGGTACTGTGCATAAAATAATTAACTCATTTGATTTTTTTATTAGATTAATTCGATTTTTACTTGTTTTTTGTTGAATATTTATTTGAACCCATATCACACTGAATAGACTATGAGAAGATGTGAAACACTGGAAAGTGGTTATTTTGGCTGTATTCTTGAGCTCTATTCCCAGCAGAACTTAGTGTTAGCACATCTTCTGGCTCAGTCTGACAGTCATGAGGCACTTTTAGTGTGTCTGAAGATCTAACACTCTCTCTCTCTCTCTCTCTCTCTCTCTCCTCGAGGAACACATTTCTCATCTCATCTGATCACTGCCAGAATAACACATAGTTTGGACTGGTTCAGGTTTAATAGTTTGAGCAGAGGTTCTTCTCAGTGCTCATATCTAATTGGTTCTCAACTGACTTTACTTCAGGACTCGTGTAGTGGCCAACATCTGAATGACTGACCATGTCCAAGTATTCATCTGAATCTACGAATCTCAGTAGCAGATAAATTGATGCAAAAATACTGTAATGTGGAAATGTTTTAAGATAATTGTTGTTAATGTATTGATAAGTTTTGAGATTTTACACATTTAATACACGTACAAAACAAGCATTTATGTGTTTATTTTATTGCACTTTATCTATGTGCTTCTGTAGATATCAATTCCAATCATATCTTTAAACGCCATTTTCTCAAAATGAGTTTTCTCTCCACTTCAGCTGCACTTGCATGCACCAAATTTTACAGCTTTATTCCTCTCTATACCCTGAAGGTTTTTATAGAAGGGTTTGTTAATAACATCGACCTGCTTTTACTATTACACTTTGTCTACCTGCATCTGTAGATTTCATGCCCTTTTCTCAAAATGAGTTGTTTCTCCACTTTGGCAGCACCAACATACACAAAAACTTACAGTTTTATTCCCATCTATATTCTGAAGGTGAAGTGTTTGTTGATATCATTGATTTTATTATTGCACTTTATCTATTTGCGTCTGTAGATTTCAGCTCCAGTTCATACCTTTCAAATAACGTTTTTCTCTATTTCAGCAGCACTTACAAATACCAAATTTTTTTAGAAGCTTTATTCTTATCTGTATTCTGAAGGGTTTTACTCAGGGCTTTGTTCATGGATCATTCACCTGGTGTTATTTTTGCTCTTTTATCTATTTGCGTCTGTTCATTTAATTTATTGTAAATATCTTTAGTGGTTTCTTTTAAAGTAATTTTCACAAAATAAGTTTGTTTCTCCACTTTACCAGTGCTTACATAAACCAAACTTAGCAGTCTATATCCTAAAGGTTTTTACTGAGGGATTTGTTGATTTCATTCACACTGATTTATGTAATTTTCTGATTTATGAAGTGTTAAAAAAAGAAAAAAAAAACTCTTTTAAAATAATTTTAACCTGGCTTCTTCAAATGCCCAGATTTTTGTTGTGGAAATTTATGCAAATCAGTAAAATTTGCATATTTTAGAGTGATATTTGTTCCCTATACACCTTCGTCTTGCATTTAGTACAAGTTTTTTTTTGCTATCATAACTTGCACAATTTTATTATTTGTATTAAGCAGAGTAATTTTGGATTGTGACATTGCTACAGATCTGTCTGAGCAGATTTATAGACAGGTTCTCACTGTAATTGTGAACATTACTGTCACAGAACATCTGACATTCTGTGTTGCAACATGTTGGCTTGAACAAGAAGAATGGGCTCCATTTGTGCTCTTTGTGTGGGATGGCTGGTCAATCCTCTCTGTTATGTTGGAAGTGACAGGTTATCGATTCACTTGCAAGCCACCACTGGAGACTGAAGGATGCTTCAGAGCCTCAGAACTTCAAAAAAGCAAAGTAAAACAAAAACAACAATCCTTCAGTGCAGTAACAGCAGTCAGTGTGGTAGAATGAGGCATTAAATTACGTTAATGGTGATCTTTTCAAAAGCATAACCATACAATTAAAAATAAAAGAATATATGCTATATATATATATATATATAAATAAATAACCCTGGGTAAACTTGGGTTAATTAAACCTGTCTATTATTGCTTATAGAAATAAGCTCTGTGTATATTTAATCAGAAACATTCACATTTAAGTTTGTTACTGTGTTTATTTTTAAGAGTGTTCACAGACATGTATAACCTTGAGTATGCAAATATGGTTAGGAACAATAATTTGCTTTGATTGGTTTGTAAAAGTTATGGACCAACTGATTGCTGGATTAAGATCGTATATAAGGGAAGAACCATGGAATTAAATGAGACAGAGAGAAGAGAGAGATAGGAAGTGAGTTTGTTTGATGTGCGAGTATTGTTAAGCAAGTTTTATAGAAAAGTGTCTCGCTTAAATATTAACATTAAATACGGTTGTCTATTTGGATATTTTTTCATACATTGTCTATTCATTCACTTATTTATTCTTTTAACCTCCTGTTATCCTTGTTTAATGTGTGTACATATATAGTTGACTTTTTTTGCTTCAAATTGAATGACTTTTCCTAATTTAATGGGGAAAACTTAAAAACATAAAATTAACATGATATTATTTTTTGACTGCCCTGTACACATTTTGTCACATCGGTGTTCTTCAGGGGTCAATTTGATATAAAAACACCCACGCCTCGGTTTGGTTTTTAAACATGAATTACGTGCTCAAGTTTATTCAACGAAGCCTTTTATATATACAGTATACATATATATAAACTATATTTAAAGTAATGTAATATTATTAAATATATTAAAAAGTAAAATATGTTGGAACATAAGAGTATTTATTTTTACATACACACAAATAGAAATATGTGTAAATGTATGGATAATATGTATAAATAATATAAATAAACAAGTGTGTAAACAAAAAATATTTGAAATAAAAATGGTAATCTGGTAAATGGTAAAAAGTTCGATCTGTTTTCTTTTTATGTATTATACCATTTAAAAAATCTTTACTAGAGTACTGAGTTAAACTAACGGATCTCTATCACTTGCATATCATTGCTCTTTTCTTGATTTTGATTGCTTCTATTGTCCTCATTTGTCGCTTCGGCTAAAAGCATCTGTTAAATCTAAATGTTTATATTTATTTATCTTTCTTTTATTTCAGATTTTCTTATTCGAAAGTGAAAAAAGTGTGAAAGTCCATAATTAATATAAACATGCTTATTTACTGTACGTGTTCAGTCTAACCAGTGTGGAACAACAAAGGGGGAGTGATTGAGCTAATCTTCTCCAGCTCTTAGCCTTCCTTCTCTCTTCAGACACTGATATCAGGAAGACGAGTGACCCGTTCAGTGCTAATCCAGCGTGAACGAGAAAAGAAACACGTGTCGTATGTTCTCATGGTCCTCTGAGGAGCCTAGCTATCAGAGCCAGTGACTCTCAATTAAACCAGCCAACAGGTTGTAATGAAGTGTTGAATTAACAGGCTCTGGGCTAAATATACTGACGTCTGCTTAATTAAACACGAGGCTGCGGCTGGAAAAGCACAGCAGACGCTCATTAATGACTCGTCTGACGGTACGTGTGTTTCTTTAACATCAGATACCAGCTCATATCTGCTTCTGACACAGCTTCATTTAGTCGCTGAATTCCTGGTGAAGAACTGAACAACCCATAATCCCACCAGAAGAGATGCTGTTGCCATGGAGACAGGAATCAGGATTTGAAAACTTGAGTTGTATTCATAGAATACCTAAATGAGCTTTATTTAAATAAAACGGATGTCAGCTGTACACTCTCTGAAATAAAGGTCGAAAAGCTGTCCATTTTGGTACCTTAAAGGTACGTATTAGTACTGAACACTACATGTACACATTTGAACCTAATAGGTACGAAAGTGTACCTTTTAAAATGTTTCCGCCAGAGTGACAGTGTTTATCTCCAGTCTTCAGTGTCACATGATCTTCAGAAATCAGAATAATATACTGATTTACACACTTCTGATTATCATCAATTAATCAAGTTTGTAAAACAGCTGTTATAAATGGAACAATATGTCTCAGTCTTTACAGTAATTTTGATCATATAAGAGTGTGCTGATGTTCGCTCCGTGACAGAGCTTTATTTAGGTCAAGGTGATGCTGCATTAATCTGGAGCAGCTCGTCTGATCTACATGCAGAGAAGCAGAAACCCATTCATCATCCCCAACACACCTGGCAGTATGAAGATCGCTTTACTGCAGTCACATGATTAGAGCGACTATCAGCCGTATGAACTGTTCTGTCAATAAAGGGCTCGTGATATGATCAATATCAAAAATGTGCCTTTGTCTTTTGACGTAGATGAGGTCTTTTTTATCATTCAAACCTCCTGCAACTTTATTTTTTAGCGTGTGTGTATGAACTTCTATGAACTAATTGAAATCTACATTTGTTGTGAGCATCTGTGCGGTTAAAGCAGCTTTTGTTTTTGTGCATAGTTTCTCAGGAGCTTTCTTGAAGCGTCTCGAAGACACAGTTTGCTCTGTTTCTTCAGACAGACTGATGATGATCAGATCTCAAACATCTCACTGGATTATTACAGTTAATGGCAGAATGAGTGTTTGGAATGGAAACTGACACGAGATAGAAACACAATGATATCAGAGAGCTATCTGATCCTCCATAGACAGCAACACAACTGAGATGATCCAGATCCAGAAACACAGTAAAAACATGGTAAAACAGTCCACGTGACATCAGTGACTCAACTTGAGCAAAGAAAACAAACATAAAATGATTTACTCAACCATTCTTCTCCTGTAACTTCAGCGTTGTTTAGGTTCGGGGGGGAAAGTGTGCGTCTGCGTGCGTTGTGATACTTCCTAAAATGACAGAAGATGTAACTCCGGGGAGAAGAATGCTTGAATATTGTTTTTATGTTTCTGGATCTGGATCATTTCAGTTGTGTTGCTCTCTACGGAGGGTCAGATAGCTCAAAAATATCTTAATTTGTGTTCTGAAGATGAACAAAGGGTTTAGGGTTTATGTCAGGATGTTTTTAAGGTGAACTAACCCTTTAAGAGCACTAGTGTTCTGATCATTTAGTCTGGTTTGGTCGGTGTGATGTAGCGCTCCCTCAGCTGCTGTGTGCTCTGGTCTCATTACAGTCAGGTGTGTGTGTGTGTGTGTGTGTGTGTGTCTCTGGGGCTCCAGCTTGTCATCATCGCTGATGTTTTTAGTGTGTTTCTGAGGCGCAGCGGCTGTAAATATCGCCCTGCGCTCCTCAGACTCGTCACAGAAGAAGAATGAGCGTTTAATGAAGAATGTGCCATAAATCCACACCGACGCACTGAACACATATTGTTTGTGCACTACACACCTTGAACGTGTGAAACACATGTGTAGTACATGTTAAATATGCATATTATACGTGTTGCTGGTGTGTTAAAATTGGCGTGATTTTGAACCATTTGGCCTTCCGTAGTAATAAAGTTCTGAATGTTTCTGATTGTGATTTCAGACTATGTTTTTCTATATTGTATTTTATATTATTTTTATTTATTATTTAGTTTTTAATATTACACACTTGTACTTTAGATTTTTAAATGCATCATTAATTGTATATTTTATATTATATTGTAGATTTTTATTTTAGATTTGTATTACATTTATTATATTCCATTATTTTCATTTATATCTTATTCTCATATTTGATTTTATTTATTATTTTCTGTACAATTTATTTGTATCATTTTTATTGTCAATTTTAGGTGTGACATTTTTACCTAAACTGTACATTTACAGCGTGTGTGTGTGTGTGTGTGTGTGTGTGTGTGAGTGTGAGTGAGAGAGAGAGGTACAGGTTATTTGTTTGGTAAATGCTCTTTCATATGATCTGATGAAGTGTGAATTGTGAGTTTCTGGAGTCCAGATGTTCTGAGAGCCAGCAGAGCGTTTCAGAGCGCTGATGTTTTCCAGCTGCGAGCTGCAGTGTGTTTAACACGAGCACAAGATGTTGGCCTGATACAGTCCTGATCATGTGACCGTGTGAAGATGACACGTGTGTGTGTGTGTGTGTGTGTGTGTGTTTCCTGCAGGTTTAGAATCCAGGTTTTATCTTGAGTGTGATGATGATGATGATCTGCTCACGTGTTCTTCAGCTCCAGATCTTTGTGATGGATGTTATGATGAAATATTATACTCAAACTCAACACAGTGCTGCTGTCAGAGCGCTGTAAATCACACACAGATGCTTTATTTCACGCCTGTTGTGTTTATTACTCTTTCCTTGAGGAAAAGGGAGGTGATGTGACCATGGTGACCCATACTTGTACTCTGCATTTAACCAATCCAAGTGTGCGCACACACACACACACACAGTAGTGAGAATTGAACACACACACTCACACACACACACACACACACACACACACACACACACACAGCAGTGAGAATTGAACACACACACACACACACACACAGCAGTGAGAATTGAACACACACACACACACACACACACACACAGTAGTGAGAATTGAACACACACACTCACACACATACACACACACACACACACACACAGCAGTGAGAATTGAACACACACACACACTCACACACACACACACTGTGAACACACTCCCAGAGCAGAGGGGTTGTGTGTTCAGTTCTTGTTCAAGTGTCTCTCTTCAGTCGTGGTGTTGAAGGTGGAGAGAGCGCTGGATATTCACTCCCTCCACCTACTCCTGCCGGACCTGAGACTCGACCCATGACCTCCGGTTACAGATCCCGCTCTCTATCCATTATATTTAATCTCTGGAGATGATTGGCTTCTGTTCACATTGAATGATTTCCCTTCATAAAGCATTCGAGTTAGACACAAAAAATGCAGCGTTTTTAGTAAGGGACTAAAATTATGCAAATACTTTAAGAATGCTAAAAAAAATGAATGCAATTAATGTTAATATATGTTCATTTTTCCAAAATATATGTTGTATGTGAGTTTCCTTCATTTAAAGATTTTTTGTGATAGCTCAAGAAAAAAGAAAAACTATTTCAACAAGTGTTTTTAGTTTGGGTTGTTTTGACCTGGGTATACTCTAGATGGAGTACCATTAGTGTGAAAAATATCAAATATATGTAGTCTTTAATATTTATTCTCAAGCCTCACATACTTTCGGGACTGAATTTGATGAACGTGAATATGTGTGCCTATTGATTTATTTCAACATTTTAATTACAAAGTTTTTTCATCGTTGTATTAAACTCGAGTGAAGCATCTGCAGCATTATTTCCGTTTATCCTCGTATGGACCTGATATTGTGCTTATAGCTGTGTTGTTAACGGCTGATGTGAGTGAAACTCACTTCCTGTGGCCTTTAGTCCGTGTTGCCACGGCAGCAGCAGCATCACATGATGTCATGCAGTGCAGTATTGGTTCCATCTACAGGTGACTGGATGAGCTTCACACACACACATGTTGTTTTTTGTGTGTTCTGGGGTCTCTCCATAGGTGTAATGGTGTTTCTACTGTACAGACTGTATGTGGTATTGTCCTACACTGACCCTACACCTAAACCTACCCCTTACAGGAAACACAACACACTTTTACATTCTCAAATAAAACCATTTAGTATGTTTTCTAAGCCTTTTGTTTTACGGGGGCACAGGAAGTGTCCTCATAAACCATGTTTACGTTGTAGTACCCATGTTATTATACACTTTTGCACAAAAAACCACAAATGCCTGAACACACACACACACACACATCTGTGTCTCAGATCATCTGTTTTATTTTTGGTCAAACAGAGGCACATTAGTGTCACATTAGAGCTCAGAGACTCACATTAATGAGAAGAACAAGCATAATTATCATCATCATCATAAAAACTGAAGAACTGACACAAACACAAACTCATCATCATATAAACTCACTCTGATAATAAATGACTGGTGTAGGTGACACACACACACACACACACACACACACACATCTGCTGTAGGTTGATTCATTCACTGTCTCTCCGTCAGGTGTTTTTCTACACACTCATATCATCATCTCATGTTTCATCTTCACTGCAGGAATAAAGAAGAGAGCACAGAGTCACTGCTGGTGTGATTCTTGATCTGAAGGCATCACGTCACACACAGAACCAGAACAACTGCTAAGTGTTCTTAACAAGTGCAGGACAATTTTACTATATCTCTCATATTTTATAGATACATCACTTTATTTTTATATGTGTATTTTATTTCACTTGATATTTATATATTATAATTTATTATATAATATATGCATAATATATTTTAATTTCTCCTCCCTTAACTTAAATGAAAGGAAATAGAATTAAAATTAATTTCAGTTCAAAGAAATTGATGAGTGTGATTTGTTTACCTTCACCTATAATAGATGATTTCACCTACAGTATATACATTTGCATTTACTGTTTATCATTTATTTTTTAATAATGATAAATAAATAGATAACAAATAATATTTTTGAGAAATGGTTTGTATTTGTTTCGTGACTTCAGTGTGAGTTCAGCTCCGGTGGAGGTTCTCGTGTGTTGAAGTGAATCTGGTTGTCAGTCAGGGCAGGTTTATTGACGATCACTCACAGATTACAGCTTTATGGCTTCATCTCAGGCCTGTTTGCAGATTTATTGCGATGCACTTGTTAATACAGCAACGTGTGAGGAGAATTATGGAGGCTTTATGTGTGTTGGTTTGGTGTCTTGGATCACTGAACGTGTGTGTGTGTGTGTGTGTGTGTGTGTGTGTGTGGTGTAGTTTAGTGTAGTGTAGCGTAGGTTTTCCGGCACGAGTCCAACAGAGAGAAATAGGGCTGCAGCGAATGACTCCAACGCTCAATTCATGCATCTCTGAAGGATTCTCTTCACACACACACACACTCACTCACACACACTCAGTCGCCCACATCATCCAAACACACAGATCTGTTCTCACAGCTGTTGCGTGCGTGTCAGGACACTGAATACATTGCAAGTTATTTGTTGAAATAAGTGTTTTTCTCCTGGGTTGTGTGCGTTAGGGTTGTACGTTATGTCTAATGATCATTTATTGCATTATTAGTGTTTGTGTGAGTGACAGATTGTGATGTTCATCTGAGGGTTTTTGAAAATAATATATGTAGGCGGGGCTTGGCTCTGTGCATGTTGTTTAGAATGTGGGTGTGTCTCTCAGTGCTGCAGGGGCGGAGTTTTAGAGTAATACATCATTAGAAAACTGAGAAGACACTATAAATAATTAAAACATTTGCACAGACGAATATGTTTACAACAAGATCTATAATATGCCTTTAGAAAAAAAAACTATATTCACTACCAATCACTACCTATTTTTTACATTTCTGAAAGCTCTTCTGCTTACTAATACTGCATTTATTTGATTAAAAAATACTGTAAAAATTGGGAAATATTATTATAATGGAAAGCAGCTGTTTTCTGTGTGTAATGTATTTCTGTGATGTTCAGCATCATTCCTCCAGTCTTCAGTGTCACATGATCTTCAGAAATCAGAATAATACACTGATTTACTGCTGAACACACACTTCTGAGTATCTTCAGTGCTGAACACAGCTGTGCTGCTCAGTATTTTCATGGAACCTGTGATGTTATTTATTTTTCAGGATTCACAGATGAACAGAAAATTTAAAAGAACAGCATTTATTTTAAATAGAAATCTTTTAGACCATTATGAATGTCTTTTGATCAGATAAATGCAAAAATCTTTCTTCCAAAATAAAAAGTATTAATATATGATAATAATTTCTATTGCTTATATGCTGTTTAATAATGAATGAATAAACATTTTTGGATGCACTTTATGGTTTGATTCATCAAGACCATAATTTGAGTGTCAATTAATGCATTTTTGACTCTTAAAGTTGTGTTGTGTTTAGTTTTATGCAGACCGTACAGTTATTCTATGTTCTCGTGCATCCTCTGGGAACTGTACCCTGTCGGTCGAGTGCATACAGTACATCTCTGATTAACCAGGAGTTTCTCTGACATATAATAATAATGCATTAACGCTCAACCGCAGGGATCTGTGGTTTAAGTCATGAAGCTGCTTCCAGTGATGTTGCGGAGCTCCAATAAGCCTGTAAATTGATTGTGTTGAATGGAATAAGCTGTCTCCATGTCTTTGGGAAGCTGGTGTGTGGTTAATCCCGTCTGGATGCGGCGTTCCGGGACACTTGAGGAGAGAGAAACCCTCCGAGAGTCAGATTTTATTATAAACTCACCGAACACGCTCGAGAGTCATTCAGAGCTTTAATTCACATGTAATTGTGTCTTTGTTTTCGGAGCTCACTGTCAGCGCTCATTAAACTAATATTATTCATAATGACATGAAACAGTTAATCCGTGCATTATTGAATTAGTCCCGTTTGTGAGTTATAAATGACTGTACTAGTGAAGATAAAACAGTCTCATGTCAGTTTGTTTTTCTTCTGAGCTGAACATTTAAATCTCACTCATTTGTCCTGTTTCCACCGCACATCAGTGTTTGAGAAAGAGCTGTATTAATCTACTTAGAGTGAGTTGTCTAAAAAGTCATTCATTTAGTGCTGTCAAACGATTAAAAAAATAGTTTCATAATATATGCATGATTAGTGTATATTTATAATGCATATATAAATACAAAAACTTATATATTTTGAAAATATTTGTGTATGTACATTTGTTTTCTTCAATTTGATATTATAAATAAAAATATAATTAATATATAAACATAACATTTTTCTTAAATATATACATACACTTTTTGTATTTATATATGCTAATAATAAATATGCTCAGCAAACACACATATATTATGTGATGAGTGTGGTTAATCATTTGACAGCACTAATTGAAATATTATTTATTAAATTATTTTATCTATTTATCTGTTACGCTTGGTGTCAGGGAGGAGACGGGAAACATTCGGATCCATTCGCAAAGCTTTATTTAAATCCAGGCTCAGAGTCGTACAGGCGTAGTCAGCAACAGTAAGCAGCGGTATCAAAGGAAAAGGTGAAGACGTGATCAGAGTCTGTAGCTTAGGTCGATACCAGTAAATCCAAACAAGAAACACGGATGACAGAGACACAGGAAAAATGCTTACAATGGGGTAGGACAAAACCATACACTCACAATGATCAGCGAATGACAAACACACAAACCGGAACTTAAATGCATGAGAGAAACTAGGTCAATGGGTGAAGTTACATCAGTGGTCATGACAATAGACAAGGTGGGCAGATACAACAATGAAACACCATAACAACGGATAAGCAGGGTGGAGACATGAGTTTGTGGGAATGAGTCAAAGATAACAAACACAAAACATAGATAGTTCGCTGAGTGCTGGAGTGCCATCCCCAGAGTGGGCTGGCACATCCAGCTGAGGTTCTGTGATTTGTTTGACCCTATTGTTTATTCAGAAATAATTCAAGTGACTCTTTTTTTAAGCGGGTCATTGAATCATTCTCCGAACTTAGCATTTAAAATGCTGATTCTTTAAAGAATTAATCAAGTGACCGGTTTAATGAGTGAGTCATTGAATCATTCATTCAAATTATTTATTTAAAACTGATCATTTATTCTGAAATTAATCAAAAACATTTTTATGACTGAATCATATTGTATTAGAAAAGGCTTTAAATGCATTAAAGGTGCCATAGAATGGAAAACTGAATGTACCTTGGCATGGTTGAATAATAACAGTTCAGTACATGGACATA
>JAUMHQ010000208.1:42747-75640 GCA_032361165.1 Enteromius paludinosus | reverse complement strand
CAATAATATTTTTCCCTCCACTTTCAATTGTTTTTATTTAATGACAGTTTATATATATTTTTATGTGTGTGTGTGTGTGTGTGTATATATATATATATATATATATATATATATATAAAATGCTGTCAAACATATGTTAATCTTTTTTAAAATAAAAGGTTTTGTTTGCATAATATATGTGAATGTTCTAAGTATATTTATTATGAATACACACATATATATATATATGACTATATGTCAGAGTCTGTGTTTAATGTCACTAGTTGTATGTCTTAGTTTTCGGTTATGATGTCATGTGTTTCCTTATTTGGTCTTGTTCCTGTCCTTGTTGAGTTAATGAGTTTATCCTCCCCACCTGTGTACCTCACCTGCCCATAGTTTCTCCTGGTGTATTTAAGCCCTTGTATTTTGTCTAGTGTTGTGGATTCGTTAAGGTTGCTTTATGTGAGTGTTGATTGTATCTTTGTGATTTATCTTGGGAAGTAAAGTTTATGTTTGAAATGTCTGCAGTATCCGCGTCTGAATCGACATGCACTGTGACAGAACAAATCCACCTAACCGTATGAGGATAATGATCAGCCCAGAGGAGATCCTCCATTGCCTCCTCAATGGGCTCACTCCTCCTCCCCGGCCCGCATGAGCAATGGCCAGGAGGCCATCTTCCATTGCCCGGCGCACGGCTTGCGTGTCGGCAGAAACCTCTCCCAAAACCAGCGCAGTTTGTGGGGCAGCAATTACCCAGCTTGCGAGGTAATGAACCAGAGCCGGACTTGTGGGCCGACATGCCAGCACTCATCCCTGCTGATGCCGACCCGCCTTTCCCAGATCCAGTCATCGTGTCACCGCCAGTTAAGCACTTCACAGAGCCCGCGCTGCACGAGCGCATCGCCATGCCCGTCCCAGCCCCAAGATTACAGTCGGTAGTGCCAGTTCCTGCCCCAAGAGTACGGCCAGTAGTACCAGTTCCTGTCCCAAGAGTAGGGCCTGTAATACCAGTTTCAGCCCCAAGATTACGGCCTGCAATGCCGGTACCAGCCCCAAAAGTCTCAAATTTGTTAACCCCGGAATAGGTTCTTGAGATGTGGCAGGGAAAACTGATCTCAATACCGGTTCCAGTGCTACAGCCCGAGTTAGAGCCAAAGCCTCAGCCAGAGTCTGCTACGCTGCCAAAGCCACAGCTCGAGTTCACGCTGCCAGAGCCAGAGCCACAGCCAGAGTATACTACACTGCCAGAGCCACAGCCCGAGTTCACGCTACCAGAGCCACAGCCCGAGTCCGCTACGCTGCCAGAGCCACAGCCTGAGTCCTCGGTCAGGCTCCTCCCTCCCTCCCTCCGGCTCAGCCTTGGTCCTCTCCTGCTCCGCCGTGGCCCTCCGGATCCCCTTATCCGTGTCGGCCGCCAGCACCATGGGTACCGCCTTGGCCCACGGGATCCTCGCTGTCGGCCTGGTTCTTCGGCTCCCTGTCCTCACCTTCAGCTCCGCCCCGTGGCCAGGACGCCGCCCTCCCTCCCTCAGTAGTTGAGTTGAGGTGAGAGGACGCAAGTTTCCAGGAGGGGAGATAATGTCAGAGTCCGTTTAATGTCAGTAGTTGTATGTCTTAGTTTTCGGTTATGATGTTATGTGTTTCCTTATTTGGTCTTGTTCCTGTCCTTGTTTAGTTAATGAGTTTATCTGCCCCACCTGTATACCTCACCTGCCCATAGTTTCTCCTTGTGTATTTAAGCCCTTGTATTTTAAGGTTTAAGGTTGCTTTACGTGAGTGTTGATTGTATCTTTGTGATTTATCTTTGGAAGTAAAGTTTGTTTGCAATGTCTGCAGTATCCGCATCTGAATCGACATGCACCGTGACTATATATATATACTGTAGATTTACATTTCTATATTTATATTCATATAATTTATATTATAAAGAAATATATTTTATATGTAAACAAAAATAAATACATGCATGTGTGTGTATTCATATATACAGTACACACACAAACAAACTATTTTTATTTTGAATGTGATTATTTGACTAATATCGTTTGACTATATATATAAAGAATCGGGTTTAATATAAATTTTAATTAAAAACATTATATAATTTCCATTACCATACAGCTAAGTGTTTGAAAACATTACATCCAATTCCCACTTGAGTAGGCCTTAGACATTAATGTATGCTATTTTTTTTTTACAAGGGCAAACGGCTAAGCTACAGGATGTTAACTTATGCCTAAAGATGAATAATTATTAACTGCAGATATTTTGCATGGTTACAAGTACAGCATAACAATATATTAATTAATGACGTTGGAAGTTTTTTCACCCTAAAGTAATCATCATGAGATCATCATTCATTCATTCTCATTTCTATTATGTCTCACCATGCAGATGTTTGAGTGAATGCATTAGATTCACTGTGTGTTTCTTTCTTTTTGTCTGTCTGCTTAGTTTCAGCAGTGGTTGACAGTGTGAAGTGGTGTTATATTGGATGATTTGTTGAAGCAGCGGAGGGCAGAGATTATCTGTTTTTCTAAGTGTCTTGAATTTGTCAGGCCTTTAAACAGATATGTTTGATCCTGTGGCCCCAGACAATGTAGACTAAACATTATGAAACATAATGGTAGGATGCTGTTGCCCTGCCTGTGTCATTTCAGCGGTATCCTAAAGCATTCACTTCACTCACTGCCTCTGTACTGGTCTAATAAACCTGTGATTTACATTTATGTCTTAACCAAGGCACAACGGCAAAGTTGAACATGATATCTTATGTCTAAATCCAACAGCCAAAATCAGACATTCGAAAAACATTTGTTGGGGTAGTAAGAACTATTTTAAACACTAAAAAGATTATAGACAGTATAATGCTCCTCATTGAGAATAAAATATGTGAGTAAAAACCTCCATTTGACATCAGGATTACCTGCTACTATATTCAGTTACCAACACAACATTACATTATTATAAGCTCATGCATGCAGAATATGTAAGAAATGTCAACTTTTGCACATTTACTGCTTTGAGTGAGTAGACAGAATTTTTAACCTGATGTCTAATCTAAAATGACAGGAAGGCAATGATCTGTTTAATGGGCTGTACAGTTTTCACATCTAAACGTGTTCATGCTCTTTTTTCTGTCCACTAGAATTTTTTTGGAAGTCATTTTGATAGATTTGTTGTCTGAACACCCAGAAGCACAACAGTACGTGCAATTAAAGAGCTGTACTTAGAATTCTTGTTGCCATATTGTCATTTCAGACTGTTTATTCCAAATAAGTAGTTTTATGTATTCAGTTACCAATGGGGATTTGTTTATGTACTGAATGTTTACATGAACTGAAGTACTGTTAACCTCTTAGTATTGCTTCCCTTTCACAAAACACAAGCCATCCGAGAGTGAGTCATTAAATGATTTTTAAATGATTAGATATTTAGCCCTAGACCAATCTAGTTGAATCATTTTAGTAATTTGGATGAACATTTGGGCAAGCGCTGAATTTCTAAATATAATAATAGCAACAAAAATTTGTTTTTTATTTATTTATTTATTTTACATGTGCACAGGTTTAGAAATACATTTTGTTTTTGTTATATACTGTATATACATTTATGCTGTGTTTGCTTAATGCTTTAAATAATGTGTTTGGCATATGCTGCTATATAATGTTTACATATTAATTGCTCGTGCAAACATGAAATGGCATCAACATGTATTTTAAATGTATTTGGACATTTAAGCAAGCAAGCAAACAAAATATAAAAATAAGTGGCATTATTTGAAGGAAATATAGCACTTAATTTGATTAAAAATTAAATGTCTTTGACACTTTCTGGGTGTCAAACTTAGTGGAATTTTTTTATGGTCAACATGATGAGCTACACTATCACTTTAGTATCTCTGTGCATGTGCTAAAACCACATTTTACGTGAAATACTTGGAAATACTCATGAGGTTTATATTGATGTTGATGTGAGACTCATTTTTTAAGCATTTGATTATTTGTAGATATTACTATATTTGTTGTGCTACAATTGTTTTATCATGAAAGATATATCTCCATTATAACCTCTGTTTATAAAATCAGCTTGAGATCTGTTTTCCCAAATTTTAGAGATTCAGGTGAAAGCTCACTGAAAGGCCATTTTGAGCCAGAAGCAAAAATAGTTTTGTGTTGGAAAGAGGATGTTTTCATTTCTACGGCTACAGAGAAAGAGAGAAAGGAATGAGAGAATGGCCTCTCTGAGAGGGATGAGATTGGAATGTCTTACAACTGACAGAAAAACTCCTCCAAAGTTTGACATTGCTTCGAATCAGAATAGCTTCATTGCCACCGCTGCAGCTCAAGGCTTGTGTTTATTGGCCTTGCCATCACATTGTTTCATGACAGCAATCAGATGTAAAATAAATAGTGCCATAAGCTATTTCCTGGATTCAAGTTGGAGATATTTTTAATATGACCAAAAAAGGCAAAGAGCAAAGAACCTTAGCAGCTGATCTCTCCTAGTACATCCAGAGAAAAACATCTCTCCTCTCATTTTGCCCTCCCTTCTTCAAGTTTTGTAAACGTGAGAGTGCACATTGTCTCAGAAACTCTTTGAGTAGATCCACTGGTCCATGTTAGCATTCATATATTTGTGTGACTTGAAACCTTAGTAATTTAGGATAAAGTACCGTCAGCTGGTCAAAATCATTATCTTATCCACATTTCTGACTTGTGATGTAGCCTGGAATAAATAATGACATATGAGTGTTCAATAATACCTAAAAACTTGATTTGTTGGGTGGTTCACAATCACTTCTCTGGAGATTGTATGTTGAGCTTATTTTCTTTGTTAACTGTGATGTGATTGTCTGATTTGTTTATCCCTTCTGTTATTCACTTCAGATGAGGCCAAAATCAAGAAACCCCCACCAAAAACACTCCCTAAACAAGGTACAGTCAAATCAATCATCATCGGTGTGGTGTAAAGATCAATTCTGTGTTAAATAACTTTCTGTGTGCATTTCTGAGACATGCTGTTGATTACAACAGAAAATCATTTGTCCTTTTCGTTGCAAAAAAGATTTAAAAACACTTTATTTTAAGGTGTCCTTGTTACCCATGTTACAGGATTCTTTATTGAATATAGCTGTCATTGTAAAACAGTGAACAACTACATTTGTTTGTCTGAGGAAGCAACAATAGATTTTAAGAGCTTACCAATAGATCAATTGCACTGTAACAAGGAGACCTTAAAATAAAAAGTGTATCCTAAAAAATATCTACAAATGTGGTAGTTAATTACAAAAAGGAAACAAATAAAAAAGTCTTGTCCAATAGGCAGATTTTCTCATCTTAAACAAAAAAAAAAATTTAAAAAAGGGTTTTTACAAAACAAGACACAATCTCTTAAGTAATTTTGATTTTAAAATAACATATGCATGGTTCGAAAATGTTCTGGTATTTATCCTAAAAGAACAAGACAAACAGTGCATACCAAGACGAATATTTGTCATTTTAGCATTTACAGTAGTTTCCCAAAAGTTCTTGTGTATACATGTCATTTAAAATCAAGCACATGTGATTTGATGTGTTTTATGATGAAGAGGAGCACAGGTGATCTACTTATAACAGCACATACTTTACATCTTACTTTTCTGTTTTCTGCACAATCTGCTGTGCGGTTGTTCAATACATTTCTAACCACAACCTCAAGCATATGGATCTTCATCAAGCATAAACAGAACCCAAGCTGTCTGTGTAACTGGACTGTGTGTGCGTGTGCCAGGTGCTCCTCCTCTGATCCAGCAGTTTCCTGATGATATGAAGATCCTGGCAGGTCAGGAGGTCAGTCTGCTGTGTAAGTTCACAGGAGCTCAGCCCATCAGCTGCACCTGGCTCAAGTTCCGCAAACCAGTAAGAGTCCTTTCACTTTTTAACATGTGCAGAAACCCTGGCCAAGAGAGAAACATTTCTCAATATATATACTTAAACACACAGATGCACGTGCTTTCACTCACTCACTAGTCCTCTTTCAATGCTTTGAACATTCTGCTATTTCAAATCGAATCCAAAAATGCTGTAGGCAGGCAGATCACAGCTTTTCAGAAACAGCCATCATCTCTTATGAGCAAACACTGCAAGCACTGCCATATCACTCTGTACACATAGCTCAGACACAAAATGTTAGTTGTAAACATCTTTATTACTTTCATTTTTGTCCAGTTAGTTAACTTTCCATTTGAAAGCCTCAGATTGCATTAAAATTCATAAAACACTTTTGGTGTTCCCTTTCAAAAAATAACTTATGCATCCTTTGTTATGCAATATTATTGGCATCAAGCTTTTTGTCAGCTTGTTTTCCTTCAGTTAGGACTGGTTTTATGTTCATTTTTGAAGCTGATTTATTGTAGGCCTCATTAATCTGAGCTTTTATTTTGTACAAAAAATAAATAAATAAATAAATAAATGAATCAGACTTTTGGTGTTTTCAGTCAAAAATGAATACATATTTACAGTTTTTGAGTGAAAAAGCATTATTTGTGGATAATTTGTCAATATTAAAATATAAAGAAAAGAAAATCTGTGTTCATAACACTAGCGTGCTGTTTAACCAGGAAATTTGTTTTGAAATGCTTTTATTTTGTACAACAACAAAAATCACATGATTCTCAGTAGGCCTCATTAATGTGAATTTACTTTGGGTTTTTATGTAAAAAAAAGCATTATTTGGGGATAATTTTGTCAATATCTAATAACATTTGCACTGTTTATCACACTAGCATGCTCTAATGTTTAAAGGAGTAGTCTGTGTTGTTTATGCACACCTCTGCTCCTTCAGATTCAGGAAGGTCAGGGCATCTCGGTAGTGAGCACAGACAGCAGCAGTCAGCTGACCATCGCAGAAGGACAGCAAGAGCACTGCGGCTGCTACACCATCGAGCTCAAGAACAGCAGCGGTGCGAGACAAGCCGCCCTCAACCTTACTATAGTTGGTGAGTCTGGACACTAGTGAACACTGGGCATGGCCCCAGAATTAGGGACAAGTTTCTACCAATATCCAGAGACTACTAAACTGTCTTTAGCAATAATTTGGATCAGACAATTATATTCCAGACGCATCTGAAAACAAACCATTGATATTACCAAACAAGTTAAAGTTGCCATAGAATGCAAAACGTCTAGGTTCCGAACGTAACCCGTATTCCCTGAAGGAGGGAATGGAGACGTTACATATGGGAACTCGCCATAGAGACCAAAAGGCCAATAAATATATAACACACAGTTCTCGCATGTGGAAATAAAGGAATGCAATATATCGAAAAGATTATGGATATAATTGAAGGGAATCACAGCCTTCTGGCTGACTGTGGAAATATAGAGAAATTTTTGCCACACCTACTGGGCGAAGGAGATCCAGAGGAAGCACAGCTGGAGCTACTCCATCTAGGTCCAAACTGCGGGGCAGGAAGGACTCAGGTTGCGCAGAGTTAAGGGAACACTGAGAAAAATAGCACACAGATCCCGTAGGAGTGGCGCAGCAAGCCGGCACTCTACGCAGAGGTCGTAAAACCTGGCGAAGGTGTTGGGTGTCGCCCAGCCTTGCCCTCCCGGGGCAGCCCTACAGATAACTGCTAGAGAGGCGCCATGAGGTAACGCATAGGATGAGGCGAGGCCACACTCCTTGTTGAGTGAGCTCTGAGTCCTAAGGGGCACGGCTCTCCCTGGTATAGATAAGCCAGGGAGATAGCTTCTACCACCCAATGAGCCAACCTCTGTTTGAAGACAGCATTCCCTTTCTGCTGTCCACCATAGCAAATAAAGAGCTGCTGGGAGCATCTGAGGCTCTGAATGCGGTCAATGTAGAGGCGCAATGCACGTACAGGACACAACAACTCTAAGGCTGGGTCTGCCTCCTCCACTGCGTCGTGATATGCGGCTATGGCAGCAACATACACTTTGAGAGTAGAAGGAGACAGCCTGCGCTCCAACTTCTCCTGCAGGAAGGAAAGCACAAATGCAATCGTGCATCTATGTGGGTCCTCTCCACGAGAGGAACACCAGTCGACGAACAGACCCCATTTCAGAGCATAGGCCTGCCTCGTAGAGGGGGCTCTCGCTTGGGAGATGGTCTCTACATCAGCGCTGGTAAGGCTGGAGAAATCTGACGCGTCTCGCCCAGGAACCATACGTGCAGGTTCCACAGATCGGGACGCGATGCAGGGCCAGAAGCACGGCTAACAACTCGAGGCAATTGATATGCCAAAGCAGCCCGAAGCTGCTTGCCCATTGCATACAGCACCCCAGCCCGAGGCGGAGGCATCCGTGTTGACCAAAACATGCCTGGACACCTGTCCCAGGGGTACTCTGACCCAGAGGAAAGCAGGGTTGGACCACGGGCTGAATAGGCGGCGACACTGCGGGGAAATGCCAATCCGGAGTGTGCCACTGTGCCATGCCCATCTCGGGACCCGATTGTGTAACCAACGCTGAAGCGGTCTCATAGGAAAGCAAGCCCAGCGGCGTGACTGTGGCTGCAGCTGCCATATGCCCCAGGAGCCTCTGAAAAGTTTTGAGAGGAACCACTGTTTTGTGCCTGAACGTATCTAGGCAGTTCAGTGTGGCGTGCGCTGGTGAGGCGGGCAGTCATTTCTACCGAGTCCAGCTCCATGCCGAGAAAAAAGATCCTCTGCACCGGGGAGAGTTTGCTCTTTTCTCAGTTGACCTGAAGACCCAGATGGCTGAGGTGCCGAAGCATTATGTCCCTGTGCATGCACAACAGATCTCGTGAGTGAGCTAATATCAGCCAGTCGTCCAGATAGTTGAGGATGCTGATGCCCATCTGCCACAGCGGGGAGAGGGCACCCTTCGTGGACTTTCGTGAAGACACGGGGAGAGAGGGACAGGCCAAAGGGTAAGACTCTGTACTGATATGCCCGACCCTCGAAAGCAAACCGGAGAAAGGGTCTGTGTCGAGGCAGAATCGAGACATGAAAGTACGCGTCCTTCAGGCTGATGGCCACGAACCAATCTTGGCTCCGGGTGCAAGTTAGTCCGGATGCCGCAGTACCTGGGGGGCGCCTGGCGAACTGAATCACATAGCCGAGGCGTACCGTCCATTTCAACCACCGCGAGGGACTGGGAAGCGCTATCCAGGCTCCCAGCCAGTTCGCTAGGAGAATCAAGGGAACGACCAGCAGGCGGCGCCCCTCGCCCGTGGCCAGCTCCACTACAGGTTGCCTCGGAGGGGGTCGGAGCAGGATCACTGGGTGCCGCGGGGGGACGCCCTCGGGGACGAGCAGGCAGAGGCTGTGCACTCGTGGACGGGCTGGCCAGCCGAGGCAGGAAGTGAGATATTGCCTCGGTCTGCTCCTGAACTGTGGAGAACTCCTAGGCCAAGTCCTCGACAGTGTCGCCGAATAGGCCGACCAGGAAGATGGGGGCATCGAGAAAGCGTGCTCTCTCGGCGTACGGCACCTGCATCAGGTTCAGCCACTGAAGTCGCAACCTGGACCACCGTGGTGGACATCACCTGACCAAGGGCACACGCCACGACTTTCGTCGTCCGAAGAGCGAAGTCAGTAGCATCCTGCATTGCCGGAGGAGTAAAGCTGACAGTTCGCGGCGCGGCACCCTACTGAAGCGGCTTCAGCCTCACCATCTGACTCACCCTCTGATGCTGCCAAAGACGAGAGACTGGTCCTCAACATAGCTATGGTCATACGCTCGCAATGAACGCATTGACCATCCACAAAAGCTGCCTCAGCGTGTACTCTGCCCATACACGTGAGGCAACGATTATGTCCGTCTGAAGAGGTGAGGAAACTCCCGCACATAGACCTGTCTGCGATTCAAAATCATTCGTGAGAAATGTGACTCAGAATAACATCAGCGATTACCTACAGCCAATGAGAGAGCAGCATCCAGGGCAGCAGGATGCCTGCCTTCATTCATCACCACTCTCCCTAAACTGTTGAGAATTTGTATTTTTAGACATCAGTTGTCTGATGTGTGAGATCATATAGCAATTGACTTTAAAAATTGCCTTCCACAGTCTTTTCATAAAACGAGTTATAGCTTAGAAATCAAATCAGTCCACACCTGTTTCTAATCTCTGTGGTGTTCAGTAACAAGAACTGTAATGACTGGAAGTGATCGATTAAAAATGGCTTTGACGTTTGACTACAGGCAGGCCTTGACCTTGGTTTTAGCTGCAGGGCAGCAGGATGTTAGGGGAGGAATCACAAAGGTATAGAAGGTAAATATTCTCATCAATAATCTTCTTTTCGTGACAAATGAGCGCACATGCAGTTTGCAAGCTTCTTTTGCTTGCTATTATTTTTAATAATAATCCCATTCTCACATGAGAACTCTAGTCTTGCACATGTGACCATGCGTTGTTTTCATGACACTTCTCGCATGTGTTTGGCAGTGAGACAAAGTTGTCGGCAATTCTTCCTTTTGTAAAATCATGCAGTTTGAAACCCCCTGTCACTGATCTATCATGCACTGTGAACACAACAGCAACTGAATGCTACCCCAGATAGTCATGCAGTGTGAAAAGATCTGTGACGCGACTACTTTGAAAATCGTGCAGTCTGAACTCGGCTTTACCAACCGTGGGAAAATTCGCTCTTTCGCCCTGTTGCCCAGGGAAGACCTAACGCGGCAACTCCATGCACTCAGAGGTCTTTGCTCGGTGGATTTGCAAGATGACTGGCACAACCAGCCTTTAAAAAGGCTACCAGCCCACAAGTTCCGCTGACAGTCGCCCCAATAAAGCGCTGCCAGATGAGAGAGCAGGATAGCAGGAACTCTTGAAATTAGGACTCTTCCTCGATCGTTCTCCAAAAATCTGCATGTGCATTCTCCTCATGCCTTCTTATACTCACGCAGTGATGAGGTGCACTTGAGCGCAATCAAATGCACGCCAATATTCATTGGCCTTTTGTATAAAGCTCAAAGGCAATTGGTCTCTCTGGTGAGTTCCCATATGTAACGTGGAAGTGATTCGACTGAAAGGGTAACTGTATTTACCTTGGCATAATTAAATAATAAGAGTTCTGTACATGAAAATGACATAACCTGAGTCTCAAACACCAGTGTTTCCTCCTCCTTGTGTAAATTTTGAGGATAAAAAAAGACCACTGAAAAACCCTTTAGACATTCTACTAACAGTAATTAACTTTGCAACATGTCAACTAGCAGTCATCAGATTATTAGTAGACTGTCTGCTTAATATCTTCTAACACTTTATTTTGATGGGTCCACAGCATACTACTGTACATACAGACTATCAGAAACTTTACAAGTATGTCATCTTATTCTACTAACCCTGAACATACCCTAACAGAGAGTTAGTAGACATGTAGTTACAAATTAATGAGAATTAGTTGACATTCAGTTCACATGTAGTTACAAAGTTACTTATAGTTAGTAGAATGTCTATATGGACTATCTAAATAAAGTGTAACCCATCTTTACAACCCAGTGATTCTTTTGATATATGCACAGATGGCGGGCCAGGTAAAAAAAAGAAAAATCATGGGTTAATGTTTAACTAATGAATAACTAAACTATGTATTAATGATTACTGCATCAGCAACAAATGGTCTCCACAAGTGAAGTCATAAGATATTAATAAAAGTTGAAAGTTGAAATGCATACTTTAACACATTGTGGTAATTAATATGAATTTACACTATTATTTAATATAATATGTTATTAGGGAATTAATACATTAAGACACATTTACTGCTTGCAGTGATGGACAAAACATTAATTACCATAGATGAAGTACTTCAGTAAAAGTACAGACACTGTAATAAAATGTTACTCCAGTAAAATTGTAAGTACTCATTTTCAACAAGAATTTAATGGACTTGATAATAAAATGTTAAAAAGTTGTAGAACCAAGTGTGGTTGTGGGTTAAGGTCATAAATATACAGTACTCGTATGCCACTAGTATTTTCACCTACAAAAAATGGTTTTAAGTCAGTTATTTCTATCTTTTTACGGTAGCGTGTCAGTTGGAAATATCTGTTTACATTTCCAATTATCGCAAAAGATCGAAATAACCAACTTAAAACCATTTTTTGTTGGTGAAAATACCAAATAGTGGCCTATGATTTTTGCACAGTACTGTAAGTAAAATGTAAAAACATGTATGTACACAGAGTAAGTGCATTGTACCAAATGATTAATTTATATGTAAGTACTGCACAGTAGTTAAGGCCACCTAATGTAAAGTGGATCTGTATAGATGATCTCACTTCATATTAAGGATATCAGTAGTTGAAACTGGAGACTGGACACATTTTTTACCATGATATAAACCCAGTTCCTCAATTTTTATTTATTTATTTATGTCCTTTTTTTGCACTCTGACAAATATGTAGTGCATTTTTATATTTTAAATGTCAGTAGAAGTATCCGTTTCCCATCTCTAAAAAAATCACACCTTCATTCATCACCACTCTCCCTAAACTGTTGAGAATTTGTATTTTTAGACATCCGTTGTCTGATGTGTGAGATCATATAGCAATTGACTTTAAAAATTGCCTTCCACAGTCATTTCATAGAACGAGTTATAGCTTAGAAATCAAATCAGTCCACACCTGTTTCTAATCTCTGTGGTGTTTAGTAACAAGAACTGTACTGACTGGAAGTAATCGATTAAAAATGGCTTTGACGTTTGACTTCAGGCAGGCCTTGACCTTGGTTTTAGCTGCATCTTTAATGTACCTATAGAAAGTTGACTGTCTCCCCTTTTACATCCAAACATTGCTGGGCTGAAATGCTGGCTGCCAAGCAGTGCACATGTGGGTGATCTGACTGCTACATTTTAGGACACATTGCCTCACAAACCAGCTTCTGTCTTGGTCTTCCCAGATAAGCCCGACCCTCCTGCTCGTGTCCCGGCAGCCTCAGACATCCGCAAGTCCAGCCTCACTCTGTCCTGGTACGGGCCGACATACGACGGAGGCAGCGCCGTTCAGTCCTACAACCTGGAGATGTGGAGCTCAGTGGACATGAAGTGGACAGATCTAGCATCCTGCAACAGCACCTCCTACAACGTGCAGAACCTGCTTCCAGACAGACAGTACAAGTTCCGAGTGAGAGCAGTCAATATTTATGGTGTGGGAGAGCCCAGCGCTGAGTCTGAGCCCGTGCAGGTGGGGCTGGAGGCCGAGGAGGGTGAGCGCCACCTAGAGGACAGACAGGAGTCTTACAAGAGTTTTATTACAGGAGTCACAAACAACCAATTACAGTCTTAACTTTGCTTATTTGGTTATGTCAGTTACAATAACAATAGACTAATACATAAAATAAAGAAAAATATAAAAGTTATATAACTTTATTTTGTTAGTCTACTTTAGACATTCTACAAACAGTAAGTAACTTACAAATGTGAACATCAAGTACATCAACTGGCAGTCATCACAGTATTAGTAGAATGACTTTATTTTGATGAGTCCACAACATACTGACTTTTAGAAACTTTGCAAATATTTGTCAACTTATTCTACTAAACATAAACCTACCCTAACAGTTTACTTTGAGAGTTAGTAGACAATTAGTAGACATAGTTACAAAGTTACTTATAGTTAGTAGAATGTCTAAAGATGACTATCAAAACCAAAATAACCAAAATAGAATATGCTGTAATAACATTCTGTTGCTTTTACAGAAAATAAAGATGAAGCTGAGCCCTCAGATGATGGTATGTGTAATGTTTTTAAATTTAAGCTTTGAAATATTACGTGTAAAGTTCCTGTTCTCTTTTTTCTGTTTTCCCCTTTCATGTAGTATGGTTGTACATACTGTGTCGTGTCGTGTAGAAAAGAAGTATATCTACAAACAAGACCAAAAAAAATATTACACTGTAAATCTTAAACAATTGCGTAGTTTATATTATTTTCAAATGTTTAGTTTTAGTTTATAAATGCATGTGTTAAATTGTTTAAACACAAACATTTTTCAAATCGTTGGACCTTATAAATATAAGCAAATAAAGTAATTAAATAAAAATGAAAATAAACTACCTAACATTTTTTTGTAAATTATTGTCCCAGAATTGTAGGGCTATCTTCACAAAAACATGTTGATGTGTATTTCTGTCATGCTAGTAATCCGAGACAAAGAGGTCATTAAACGCACATTCTTTTTTTCCCTAGCTTTGTGCTGTTAGAATGTGATACTTTATGTGATACTTTAAGCAAAATAATCTTTTTTTCTGTTTGAAACAAGAATATTTTGCTTACCCCATTGGCAGGTTATTTTGTTTGTTCTAAGCAAAAAGTCACTTAATTTTAGCTCGTTTGTTTTTTGAAAGCAAGACAGTAATTGTTTCTTGTCTAGAAAATCTTTCTTAATTTGAGAATTTTTATATATTTTGGGTGGAAGCAAAACACAAAATCTAATCTTAGGAAACAATTTTTTTTTGCAGTGCAGGAAGGTTTTTTCAAAACCACAGAGTAAAATAAGAGTTAAATATTGGAGTTTGACCAATTATAAGCAATCCAGAATTATAGGGATCCATTCCCTCCCTTTTCAGAATCAGAGAAGGAACCAGACTATAGAAATGTGACAATCAAGACGGACATGAAGGTGAAGGACCTGTATGACGTGGAAGACAGACTGGGCTCGTGAGTATGACAGCAGAAATTATTTGATATTACCTTAACCATAAACATTCTGCTGGCAGCCTTCTACTTTTCAGTGGTCCTGTAATCTGTGTAATAACATTTAAAAATAGGTTTATTAAACATATTCAAAGAAAAACATGATCTGAAAATATGCATTTTTTGAAGACTTCTTTCCTTCTTTTATTAGAGGGAAATTCGGGACTGTTTTCAAACTGATAGAAAAGTCAACCAAAAAGGTGTGGGCTGGGAAGTTCATAAAAGCATATTCTGTCAAAGAAAAAGACAATGTCAGACAGGAAATTGCAATCATGAATGACCTGCATCACCCCAAGCTTGTTCAGTGCATCGACGCTTTTGAGGGAAAGACTGACATTGTAATGGTGCTAGAAATGTAAGTGTTATATGTTTAATGAGCTTTAATCTTAAATTAGTGAATGTAAATGGACCTGTTTTTTTTCTTTCTTTCTTTCTTTCTTTCTTTGGCTTGCACCATATCTCATTTCAAGCCGGTAACTCACAAAAGCTAAAAAAAGAAGGTTATTAATTATATTTATAACGATTGAGTTATTGGTATTATTGTGATTGTTAAAGACACATTTTTATAATTGTTTTAACAGATATTACTAATTGCTATAGAAATTATTAATTGTCATGAATAAGTATGTCAGCCTGCTATGCAAAACATTGTTTTAATTCCAATATGCAAAAAAATGTGTCACTTTTAGAAGTGATTAAGTGGTGTTACATGCAGATCATTAACTTTTAGGACACACCATCCTCATACTAAAATAAAAAAAAAAAAGCTTTTATCAGTAAAAGTCAGTAAGAAATATCTCTACATGTTACATGCACAACATGCTATTTTGATTCCTGTACTTCCTGACATGAGTTGAAGGGAAAGAAATCCCTGAGAATTTCTAAACAAAGCCACAAATTAAGTTCAAGCAAGTATAATTACGTTTATTTTTAAGGTTGTCTGTATTTCATACTATGTGAATGTGTCTGGTGTTCTTCAGGATTTCTGGAGGGGAGCTGTTTGAGAGGATCATAGACGAGGACTTTGAGCTGACAGAGCGAGAGGTGATCAAATACATGCTTCAGATTGTGGATGGAGTCAATTTCATCCATAAGAAAGGCATCGTCCACCTGGATCTCAAACCTGAGAACATCATGTGTGTAAATAAGACCGGCAGCAAAATCAAACTCATTGACTTTGGACTGGCACGCAGACTGGGTCAGTAGAAAACCCTCACACTGTGTTTTTATGTTGTTTTAGCATTTTGAAAATGTGATTGAAAACATTTATTTATTTATTTGCACGCTTTGTCAGTAAACCCGGTCCTTTAATCAGCGGTAAATGCCATCAGGTGCGTGATTTCACATTGAGCCAATTATACTACACACAGCCATGTTCACTGACGAGCTGTGCAAATCCACGCTGATAATGAACATGGTTTTGCGCAGCTCGTCAGTGAACTACGGCTGTGTGTAGTATATATGGCTCAATGTGAAATCATGCACCTGATGGCATTCACCGCTGATTTATTGATTTTACAGATCGGCCGACCGGGATCGTCCCATCCCTAGTTCTAACATAATTTTTAGTTCTAAAATGGAATTATGGACTGTTCCCTGTCGACACTTCACTCGTCTGCGTCTGCTAAGATGCTATGAAAAAAAAAAAATTCTGCTAACTGAAGCCTTTTTTAATCACGCAGTGAAAACTGCACGCCCATTGGTTAGTGCAGTGCTATCTGGATAAACCAATCGGTTGGCCGCCGTGCTGTGCCAACCAAGTGCCAACCTGCTGAAGCTCTCCTGAGTGGGCGGGGCCATCTATATCTAGCGGCCGCTTCGCCACAGGATTCAGATTTCTTCTCCTTCAGCGACGTGCACTTTGCTGTCCTGACACGAAGCCTACGCCATTGAAATGCCTGGACTATCCACTGCTGCCATCCGGCATCATAGAAGAGCAAATTTCTCTGACTGACATGCCCGGTCACCGCTGTTCCACCTGCAGGATCCTCCTGCAAATTAAGGACAGCCACAGGGAGTGCGTTGCCTGCCTTGGTAAGACAAATGCAGAAGCCACTCTGACTGGTCTTGCTACTCTCCGTGCTAGGATAGCGTCCTTCTCAGGTGAACCTGCACACTCTGCTCTGTCAGATTCGTGCTCTCTCAAGCCCAGGCTCTTCCGTGTCCTCTCAAAGGCTTTGTGGATTGGACTCCGCCACAGGAGCAGTCGCAGAGCCATCTGGATGAGTGGTTCCTGCCGTGGCGCCCACAAGCCCCTCAAAAGAAAACCACTCCATTCTTCACCCAAGGTTCACGGTGAACTCACAAAGTCCTGGCGTTCTCCTTACTCGAATTGCGAATCATTGCGAATCCACAATGCTGCCTCATCATCCTTCCCCTCGCTCTACGGCGGCGAGGAGAAGTGCTATGACTCGCTACCGTTACTGGACAAGTCTGTGGCTGCTCACCTCTGCCTGCCCACTGCTATAGGCTGGAAGGCGAAGCCAGCCCATCCGTCCAAGCCATGTAGGACGACATCTGCCCTCGCCGGTCGAGCCTTTTCTTCCACTGGACAGGCAGCCTCGGCCCTTCAGTGATGCAAGTGTTTCAGGTGAAACTTCTCACTGCTGGTGAACCTGATGTTGAAATGCTGAGAGAGCTACGCAGCGCGACTGAGCTGAGGGCGGCGAAGATAACGGCCCAGTCAATCGGCAGATCCATGGCCAGCTGCGTCGTGCTCGAACGATATCTCTGGCTCAATCTGATGGAGATAAAGGATGCGGAGAAGGTCCCATTTCTCACCCATCTCACCGAGCTGACTTTTCAGCCCGTCCGTCGAGGGCTTTGCTGAGCACTTAAGAGGCACAAAAGGCGTCCCAGAAAATGCAACACTTCCTACCCAAGCGCTCTGAAGCATCTGCATCTACTGGCTGCCCCTGAAAGTCTCCACAGCAGCTGAAGCAGGCGCTGCCTCCGCCGCAGCCCCAGCAGTTGAAGCAAGAGTCAAGGAGTTGCTCTAAATCGGCTACTAGACGCTTTCCCTTTCCCAAGGGATCCTGGCCCAGAGTAGTGCTGGACCTTCCGTTGCCGGCGTCCTCCTGATCTACATCTCATCACGAGGGCAGGACAAAATCTCGCCATGGCTGGACCACCCCACAAGCTGCTCTGTTTCTGTCCTCTCCCTCGCAATGTTCAATGCTACAAAATGTCTCCCTGGCAGAAAGAGAAAAAGGGATCTACAGCTGGTACTTTTTAGTCCCTACGTGAGATGGTGGGTTGAGACCTATACTGGATCTGAGACTGAATCACACCCTGATAAAACGTTGAAAGCCATCCTATCGCAAATTCAGCCAAAAGACTTGGTGTTTTCTTGCCCTTTGGTCTCTCCCTGGCCCAACACATGTTTACATAATGCATGGACGCGACACTTTCCACTCTGAGCTCATTCTGGCCAGATCGCGAGAGGAGGCAGAGCTGGACATTTCTCCTCTGCCATTTAGACCATCTCAGGGTGAATTTTGCTAAGAGCATGCTGTTGCCCAGCCAACAAATAACGTACCTGGGCACTGTAATCAACTTAATGCAAATGATAGCGGCGATCTCGTCGGAGCGCACCGCGACCATAGCGTGTTGTGCTGCCTCCTTCAAGATCGCAACGCTTCATCCCCTGAAAGCCTTTCAGAGAATGATGGGTCTGAAGGCCGCAGTCTCATCACTGGCCACTTGGCATCATGGACGCGTTCAGCACAAAGTAGACGGAGCATGCAATGCAGCTCAACGCTTATGGAAAGGCACCCAGGGGCTGCAGAGAGGTGTTCCCCTCTAGATAGTTTGCAGAAGGAAAGTGATTGTGACTGACGCCTCCAAGAAGGGGAGGGGCGGGCTGCATGATGGCTCGCCGGCCTCAGACCTGTGGTCAGATGCAGACAGCAGCTTGCACATTAACTTCCTGGAAATGTTAGCAGTATGGCCCGCTTGTCACGTTTTCCTACTGCAACTGAGGGACAGTCATGTCCTGGTTCGCTCAAACAATATGACAGTGGTGTCATACATAAATCATCAAGGGGGTCTGTCATCAAAGTGCATTTTCAGATTGTCTGCGTGCCTCCTCAGATGGGCCCAGAAAACATCTGCACTCTATAAGAGCAACAATCACATCCCAAATAAACCAGGGCACAGACATGCTGTCACAGGGAGCAGTCCATCCACAGGAATGGACTCTTCACCCACGAACTACCCAGTTAAATTTGGAAAATGTTTGGCAATGCGGAAGTGTATCTTTTCGCTTCAAACTGCAACACTCGCTGCCCTCCTTATTTCACCAGGGAACTGGCCCAGCCTCCTCCTCTATGCTTTTCCCCCGATCATGCTGATTACCCAACTCATCAGCCGAATTAGGACAGAAGGTCACAAAGTCCTCTTGGTCTCCTCCCTCTGGTGGAACCAGACGTGGATTGCAGACCTGCATGCAATGCTGACGGCAGCCCCGTGGCCCACACGGAAGCCCAGCCTGTGGGCCATACATGTTTGGTAGCTCGACGGGAGCCTGTTTGCCTCCCCGAGCGCGTACTAAACACCATCTCTCATGCTAGAGCCCCGTCTACAAGATAAGTATAAGGACGATATGAATACAACTATGTGGGGCATTGTTTCTCTGCAAGCTTATGTGCCCTGACTTTTGCTTGGGCTCGCTGTCATACATTGATCGTTCTTCACTTACTGCGTGGCGGTATTGAACTGGGATTGACGCAGTACGATTGAAGTGTCGACAGGGAACAAATAGGTTACTTCCGTAACCCAGGTTCCCTGAGACACAGGAAAGAGTACTGCGTTCTATGCCACGCTGTAAGTGTCCATCGCTTCAGTCGAAGTAACCTGAATCCTGTGGCGAAACGGGCACTTTATATAGACGGCCCAGCACACTCATGTAAGCTTCGGCAGGAGCTGCGGCCATTGGTTGGCGCAACACGGCGGCCAACTGATTGGTTTATCCAGATATCACTGCACGAAACAATGGCTGTGCAGTTTTCACTGCGTGATTAAAAAAGGCTTCAGTTAGGGAGAAAAAAATATTTTTTCCCCTAGTGTCTTATCAGACCCAGTACTCGTTCCTGTGTCTCAGGGAACCTGGGTTACAGAGTTAACCTATTAGTTTTGTGTCTTTTGTCTGGCTGTAGAGAATGCTGGCTCTCTGAAAGTGCTGTTTGGCACTCCAGAGTTTGTGGCTCCAGAGGTTATTAATTATGAGGCTATCAGTTACGCCACAGACATGTGGAGTATAGGAGTCATCTGCTACATCCTGTAAGTACACAACCATTTTAAAGAGAAGGGACATACCCAGACCCTTCTTCAGACATGTCCTATTTTCTATACAACTCAATTTTGTGTAATTTTTTAGTGTAAATCTACAGAATTATGTTGAATAACGTATACTTGAGCTGAGAATACTACAGTCCTATTGGTGACCGGTAATTGTTTTCAGACATTTAATTGCATGTTAATTGCATATTAATTTATTATAAATTATTATAAATTAAAATTCAATATTGTTTACATTTATGGAAAATGCAATTAGCGGAATCTTAAGGACTCATGTGCAACCTTATTTGTAATTTTAGAATTGCTTCTAATTTCTTTAACATCTATTTAAAGTTTATTGTCAAATGTACTGACAAGCATTTAAGGTAAATTTTAATTGAATTAACTTTAAATAATATCCTATAACACACTATCGTTAACATTAGAATTGGGCACTTGTGTAAGTGATGGCTGCTATTCTGTTTCTTTTTTTTATCAGCTATCAGAAGGATGTGGCTGTAGATCTCTTGTGTTTGTCTGAGCTTTCTGCTTTCTGAGAATAATAATTAGAATGAGAATAATCACATAATGTTATTGAATTTGATATGCAAGTTTGTAAGATTTTGAAATTATCTACAAGTAAAAAAACAAGAAGAAACAAAACCCCAAGTAAAACGCCTTTTAGTAGCCTGCAATTGTACAAACATGTCTTTTTGTTGAAAAAAGTGTTATGAAAAGATGAATTGCGATTAATTGCATTCAAAATAAACGTTTTAATTCAAATAATGTATGTATAATATTTAGTATGCATATATAAATACACATGTATTTATTTCAGAAATACACAAACCTGTTCAAATCGTTTGTATAGTTCTGCTTTATTTTTTCTTTTCCTTGTTTTTTGTTCTCTTTAGTGTCAGTGGTTTGTCTCCCTTCATGGGGGACAGTGATAATGAGACCCTGTCTAATGTGACTTCAGCGACGTGGGACTTTGAGGACGAGGCATTTGATGAGATCTCAGATGAGGCCAAAGCTTTTATTAGTAACCTGCTGAAGAAAGACATGAAGTGAGTGCTTTCACAACACCAAAGTCTTCATTCAGAAAGTACTTCTGTTGCCTTGTCCTCGAGTCATTCTGAATGTCTGATTGAACTGATTTTCTCCGTCTTGCGTCATGCATCTGTTCTCCCTAAGGTGCTGCAGTAAGGTTCAGTTCTCTGTTTTTTTTTCTCAGAGCTCCTTCTCTTAGAGTGTAATTACCAGGATGGCACACAGTTACATTGTATGTGTGTGTGTGTGTGTGTGTGTTCAGAGCTCGTCTGACCTGCGATCAGTGTTTCCAGCACCCCTGGCTCAAACAGGACACCACCAACATGGAGGCCAAGAAGCTTTCCAAAGAGAGGATGAAGAAGTATATTCTGAGAAGAAAGTGGCAGGTCAGGATCTAAATGATAACATAAAATGTTGGTTTTCCATTTATTATTGATAGTTCGATTTGTTGTTTTAGTCAATCATGTCATAACTGGTTTGCTGACTCTTCTTCAGAAAACAGGGCATGCGGTTCGAGCTATTGGTCGACTGTCTAACATGGCACTAATGGCGGGCGTTCATGCCAAAAAGGGCTCCCCCACTGAAGGTGAACAATGTTTCTGTCCTCACCAACCCTTACATAAAAGACTAACACTGGTTCAGCTAGTGAATTGTCAACACAGCCCTTGTAATAAAGAAGTGTGCTTACTGAAAATATTTGCACTTCTACTGCATGTCAGTCTTAAAATGATGTCAAACTTGCTGTGCTGTACTTGCAGGTAATATAATATTAATGAAATAGAGGACCACACTTGCATGATTGTTTTTTAATATGTACCTAATGTTGTAATACCTAAAACTTCAAACGTGCACGGATACACTTTATTTTGATAGTCAACTTCAGACATTCTACTAACTTTATGTAACTTTGTAGCTACATGTCAACTACATTCTCATTTTTTTCCAACTACAGTACATGTCTACTAACTCTCAGAGTAGGCTGTCAGGGTAGGTTTGCTGTTAGTAGAATACGTTTATAGATACTTGTAAAGTTTCTGATAGTATGTTGTATTTTGTTGACCCATTATAAGCAGACCAATTCAAATACTCTAATGACTGCTAATTGACCTGTAGTAGCAAAGTTACTTGCTGTTAAGAGAATCTCTAAACAAATTTCGCAAAATAAAGTGCTACCAAGTACTTTTTTTAAGGAAATTACAAAGAATTTAAATTTAATTTAAAAGGCGTTTTTAGTTATATCACATTTTGAATCATTATACTTATCTAATGCATGTGTAAAGTACTGTACTTAGATTGTTAAAGTTGCTATAAATTTAACTGGTTATAATTTTAACTGTAGTGTTATTTAGTATTTAAAAACATATTTGAAATGTATTTCATCATTTTACTGGTTATTTGCACATTACAGGTTATTCATTGTAAACGTGTTACAAATATATTTGAATACATGACATACAATAAAATAATTAATAGAAATTACATGTACCTTAAATCCTCATCAGAACATCACCATAGCACTTTAACCATATTTATGAGATTAGCAATTATGAGATAATAAAAATGTACCGAAGTTCAACTTTACTCTACTTGCATTTAATATAAATGTTAAATAACTTACATTTAAACAAACAACCTGATATGAAGTGTCTAAAAACATTACATTCAATTTACACATACTTTAAGATTTATTTATTTTAAACATACTTAAATGGACTTATTTTTCACAAGGCAGGTGACATTTTTAAACTGGTTTGTTCTTGTTAAAACTGCAGACCACTTTTTTTTTATTTTGTGAATCTGCCTTTAGATAGTTATCATATCATATGTATTGCATTAATAGTGGTGTTCTGCACACTTCCCTAAGGTTAAAACTCTTTCTGCCCATCCTCTGTTTACTACTGAATTTTAATTTGTGAATGTAAATTTAAAGTCTTTAACATGATTATTAATATCCCAAACTTTCTTGTTTGTCTATCATAGCTGAGGATAAACAGTTTGCTGCTGAAATGGAGGAGAAACCTCTGATGAAACCCACATTCAGTTCTGTTATCAAAGACGTTGAGGTGGTAGAAGGCAGTGCTGCTCGATTCGACTGCAAAATCGAAGGTAAAATAATTCAACTATGTACTGCTTAAACATTCTGTTGATTACAAATAAATAAATGTGGTGTGAAATACAATTCAAATGATGAAGATGACTTTCCAGTATGCCTAATATATGAGCCACAAAAGTCCACAACCTTTTTCCAGGATTATACTTTTTTATAATTTTTTTTAATTTTGTTCTTACTTTCTACTATTCTTTTGTACTTTGCGTTATATTTGGTGGCACTGGAGGCATAGACACACTTCATCTATAAGTACACTACTATTAAAAATGTCTCTTATGCAGTAAAACAGTAATATTATGTAATAATATAATATTAGACTTTGAAATAACTATATAAACACTATATATATATTTATTTATTTTAATTAATTAATCAATTTATTTATTCCTGTGATCAACGCTGAATGTTCAGCATCATTACTCTTTATTAGTGTCACATGATTCTTCAAAAATCATTCTAATATGCTGAATATTGATGAAACATTTCTGATTATTATTATCAAAGCAAAATAACAGCATTTATTTGAAGTATTTTGTAACTATGTAAAAACCTTTGTTTTTGTTCAGTTTTAATCAATTTAGTGTGTCCTTGTCACGCGGGAACTCACACATCATGACATGAGACACGGATCTTGCAGATTAACAGGCACTTTTAATAATTAAAGTAAACTTGTTACAAAGTATATGCAGGGAAGACACTTGAGGACTGACACAGAGGGTAGAAACACAGACGCTTAAATGCACAGAGTCTGACAGTCCTTGCTAAATATATATATTTTTTATTTTTTGGTAGTTTTGCTTTAAGTTATTTATGTATATTAATATGTATATTTTGTTCAACTTTGTCTCAACTCAATTAAAACATAAAACTATATATATATATATATATATATATATATACAGCATATATAAATACACACTCATACTTCCATGTATTTGCATGTATATATTTATATCTATATAATTTATATTATATAAATACATTTAAATTAAATTTAAAAATGTATATGTTTTAATATATGTGTTCTGTAATCATTTTTATATAATATAATAAATAATATAATTTTCTCAGGTTATCCTGACCCTGAGGTGGTGTGGTATAAGGACGACCAGCCAATTAAAGAGACACGCCATTTTCAGATCGATTATGACGAAGATGGAAATTGCAGTCTGGTTATTTCTGAGGTCAACGGTGATGATGACGCAAAGTACACCTGCAAGGCCATGAACAGCGTCGGGGAGGCCACCTGCACTGCCGAGCTCATCGTGGAGGTGATGGGAGGAGAGGAGGAGGAGGAGGAGGAAGAGTAAAAGACCACCTCTTGTGTCACGTTTCTCTTTTACACGTGGTGCTTTTTTTTCTCACTGTCTTTCGGACTTTCTGATGATGACAATGATAATGAAGACATTACCTTTTGCTGCGTTCCCTTCATTGCACTTCTTCCAGGTTTTTTTTGTATTCATGCAACAGCCAAAGTCAGATATCAGATTTGTTTATCATATGCCACTCACATTCCATTGGATGCTTGTTCTCCATCGCGTGTTTTACTCCAAGCAGACATTTCTAAACTCACATGTGTGTGTTTGTGTGACCATCGCTCGTGAGCAGCACTTCCTGTCTGTTAGGACAGCTTTATTTAAGCACTGTAAACTCATGTAAGGTTGTGAGTTTTTGTTTGGAGATGTTTTCCTCCTTTCACCAACTGTCACAGCAGCACTCAACAGATATTTGGAGACACGTTATATGTATGTTTATTTTATTAGGAATGATTGTAGAGTATATTTCTTTGAATGGTATTCGTGTTTGATAAAGTGCAGATTGTAATGAGTTCACTACAAATGTAGTTATTCACTTTTAAAGAATAAATTTTGATCACAAACAAACTCTTAACTTGAGTTCATTAAACGAAGAAAAAAAAAAGTCATAATCTAGTGCATCCATGCTGACTTTATAAAACTAAGGAAAATATTAGAGGAAATAATAAAGCTAATAATAAGCTAAACACAAAATCAATGAAGTATAACAAATAAATGGCATCATGTCCTACATCATGCATCCAAAATATTGGGGTTTCTTTTCATATTGTTTTTATTTTTATGGTCACGTGTTACTTTCTTGATAGTATTTGAGACATTCAGATATATAGTCATGGGTATTAAGTTCAACTTTGTCTTGACTATTAAAAAAAACAATTCAATTAAAACATGTTCAGAGTTCACCAGATGGCGCTGTAGTTTCACAGCTATACATTATTTCAGTGTCTTACTACTTTTCCCATTTGTTGTGTCAAAGGGCAATATTGGACATAAAACAATGCTGCAATCTGCAACAGTTTTGCAAGATTTTAATCTACTCCCTGTTCAAATTTGAGAGGATTTAAATGCCCTAATTGAAGGATGTCAAATTAACCTAGTTATAACAGAATGTGTAATCAACTAATCAACCCTATTGTTGAGTTCACTGTAAAATGAGAGACAATGAGCACAAAGGAGTTTGACTTCTAGGGTTTAAAACAAGGGCCATCATCACTCAGTACAGTGTGGTCTTTGTTTTGAGTCCCTGGTACAAGGAGTTTAAGGACATTGCTTCCTTCATCTGGCTCACAGACAAATTTAGCAACAGAGATTTTATTCTTCCTCCTTTATTTTTGGCATTTTATGAGTCCTTGTAGTGCCTTTGGGCCTCTGAGGGTCTCCCCCAGCGTCTTTGGTTTCAGCAGCTGTGGGCCCATCATGTCTCTTTTCTCTTTTGTAAGTCTGGTCTCTCACACCGCATATGGAGCTCAACAATG
Source organism: Enteromius paludinosus (assembly GCA_032361165.1). Classification (NCBI taxonomy): domain Eukaryota; kingdom Metazoa; phylum Chordata; class Actinopteri; order Cypriniformes; family Cyprinidae; genus Enteromius; species Enteromius paludinosus. The sequence goes on along the minus strand of JAUMHQ010000208.1, from coordinate 49,758 downwards.
CATTAGCCCTCATGTGTCTGAAATACAGAAAGATTTTACCTAACCCTTTTTCAAAGTGAAGTTTTCTTAGCATTTCACCATACATCATCACACTGTGCCATCACATGACTCATTAATGGTGACCAATGATGAAAGGATCATTGTAAAGATTTAAGTGAGTAGTTATAGCCATCTATGAATGCTAGTGTTGACCGAATTCCCTTTTAACAAATATATGCGTAAATGAAAAGACTTAATCTGGGAGACAATAAAAGGAAGCAATTGTGAGATATAAAATCACAGTTTAATTATTTCAATTTAATTTACTTTCATTTAATTTAAAGTTAAAGCCAACGTTTAGTTTAATTTAGTTTATTTCAAGTCAGAGTTTAATTTAATTTAATTTTAATAAAATTATTGAAATAGCTATGCAATTAAATTAAATTAAATTAAACTTTGTGTGATTCCACAGGTGTCTATTTTTATCTTGCCTCAGAGACTTCACTAGACTTTAAAAAAATTGTGAGCAGTATGTGTTTTAATTATTAATGCTCCGTATTTTGAATTTGGTCTCGTTTGTGCAATTTTAATTTGCGTGGCGTGTTTTCAACCCGTTTGTTATCTGTAGCCTATTGTTCACAGCAAAAAGTAAAGAGAGAGCCAAGAGAACTTTTGAACTGCATCTATTTTATTTGCGCATGTTGTAAACAGACTATAAATCAATAATTCAAAGAACTGCTGACAATGTTTTTACGATGATTCAATCAATCAGCCACAAAGCGAGTCTGATGTATTATTCATGAGCAAGTGGTAGGGTTGGTAAAGCTCGCTCGAGGGGCGGAGTTACAGTCGAAGCTCCTGTAGTTGTGCGCTGAAGTACGCTCAGAGTCTGAATCATGAAGAACAGAAGAGCTCACTGGGAGTGGTGCGGACATTGTGCAATACGCGAATAGGACACGCTTCTTGTGTGAAGTTATAATGCAGCTGCGCACGGACCCTGCTGCTGCCGCTGACCTCCGTCAAGTGTTCAAGATAAAGTCGCGCAGACAGTGATACAAGACCCGACACAAACAGGACAACCCCGCAGAATAGCAGTGTGACTGTAATATTGGAGGAGAGATGGGGAACGCAGGGAGCATGAACCAACACACTGACCCCAGAGGACACCACATGCCTCTCAAACTGCCCATGCCCGACCCGGCCGAGCTGGAGGAGAGATTTGCCCTTGTCCTGGTCTGTACTGATCTTACGATTACCAGCTAAACAACTAGAAAAAAACTGTAGCCGACTTTCTTTTCACTCTTTTCTTTGTTGTCATTCTAATCTATTCTATTCTATTCTATTAATTTTTTTGTAGTCAGTTATATATATATATACACTGTATATATATATATATATATATATATATATATATATAGCCTATATATTAGCAGTGTATAGATCCCGTTTGTAGAAATCTAAAGAGATGTTACTTCGCCATTTTACTTTTGGCCACAATTCTGTTTAATTGGTAGTAGTTCTTATTTTATTTGTTCACATTAAAAGTATATACCTTCGATTTGTAGATGTGTAAATAGTTAACATTGTTAACATTGCTGCTGTTCTGTTCCGTTAACTTGGTGGTAGCCTAGCTATATATATATATTTTTTTTACATTTGAAAGTATGTGGATTCCTTTCAGACATATAACGAAGTTTGATATGCACTTTTTCTATTCTATTCTATTCTATTCTATTCTATTCTATTCTATTCTATTCTATTCTATTATGTTATGTTCACTGGCCATCATACTGTTACTGGTCTGTAAAAAGTTTGTAAATTAGTTTTGTGGATGTTGATTAGTCATAAAACTGAAGGTGTAATAGCGGTACTTTTAATATTCTATGGTGGTAAATATAATTATCACATTTCATATGCCTTAGTATTGTACTTCAAAGAATATTGTGCTGCTACCATGACTCAATGCCCAAAATTCAGGTGTCTCTTTGGGTTTTTTTGTTCAGAGATGTTCAGTAACTTATTGTAAATTGCTTGGATGAAAGATGCTGATGAACTGTGTTTTTTATTATTATTTCAGTTTGATGTAATTTTGTTCATAAAGATATAAATCATTCTGTCTTTGGGGCTGAAAGTGCTGCTTATTAACAGATTTTTATAGCTCTAGATGAGTTGTTCCTTGTCTGTTTTAGGAAAGTTTGCTTATCGCAGACCTATGTTCCCTAAGTTTTAGAGACGAAAATATCCACATGTCAGATACAAGTTTGTTCTTAAATACTATTTATTATTATTTAACATTGCCATTATCAAGACATGTCATCATAGGTTTAAACTCCAGCATCATGAACAGCATCTAGAACAGCTGTTTCCAAACATCCCCTACTCATCCGTTCTTTTTAGTGCATAGTTGACTTAATTGTGACACAGGAAATGATGTCATGGAGTTGGAATCTACGTTCCTTTTCCTTCTGAAGAATGCGAGGAATGATTAGTATGCAGCTACCTGAAGTGTGCCGTGCGTTGAGTTCTGGCCGTCTGTAAGGCCTGTTTTTATGGGGACATATAAATGTAGGTCAGACCTAATGCTTCACTAGCACTAGACAAACCCTTTCAATTAAAACACACTCACACACACAGACTATTCAGAGAGCTGGAGGTTTCTTCAAGGAAAGCAGCTAGAATGGGGGAGTTTAGTCCGTCCCTAAGGGAATGGAGTTGGTTTGGCTCTCTTTCTTTCACAGACCCTCAGGGCCGTGGTTATTTTACCGATTGAGGAGGCCAAACGAGTAGTTTCCATTCAATATCCTGAGGGAGAAAACACTCGAAGTCTCTGAGTGTGTAACTTGCCATCTTTATTCGTGGTGCTTTAATTGCAGTCACAGTGTTCTTGTTGTGGTAATGGCAGATGAATCCTGCTCTGTCATGGCTGATGTCACTGTCTGCTTCAGCAGATTGGGAACTCTTATTCCTAATCTGTGTGTTTCAAGATCACCTGCCTCTCATGATCTTGACACACATCACGGAGAGCACTGCTTCTGAATGTCATTGTCTTAGCTATCATGATCTGTATTAGTGTCTTTTGAATAATAACTTACATGTTTCTGTGTGTGTTTGGTTATTAATTAGCATTTCTTTAGCCAAGAATTTTATGATTTTATAAATATTACAATTTTAACATAAATAGTGTATTTATATAAGCAACTACTGTAAGTTATGTCCAACTTTGCCTACTCACATACATCATATATAACCAGATATAGAACTTACAAAATCTAATATATTATAAATATATTGCATAATGTAAACCACATTATTGGCAACACATTTCAAGATATGAAGAGTTTGTAGAGTCAAGCTATCAGTGATACAGAGCACACGTGAGAAGACTGGAAGAAGTGTCCTGTCAGGGACTGGCGGGCACTCACAAAGATGATGTCTTTTTTCTTGGCAGCCTGCGGTTGAGACATTAGGAACACTTTAGCACTGTAATCGCAGCTTTGAGTGGTATTTACTGCTATTAAAGTCCTGGTGCGTGCCAACCCACGGACCTTTCCAGTCGTTGCTTTGCTGAGCGAGAAAGATCCTTTTATCGACTTCTGCTTGAGTGCTGCTGAGAGGAAAATCTGATGATTAGCAGATAGAAAAAGAGAGTCTGATCTTTAAAGACTAATGTAAAGGTCTTGAACTTAACCTGGGGGTCACGAGCCAGCTAGTGTAATCTTCACTGAGGTCAAGCAGGTCAGCTGCAACAAACACAGCTCTGAATTATTACTTTCTGTCCATTTATATAGCTTGGGTATAGCTTAGTGCATCTGCACAAAATATATACTGTATATGAGCTACTAGCAATTGTTGAAGCTGGATAACTAATTGTCATTCATTCATTCTTTATCTGCTTTTATGGTGCATCTTACATGTTCTCAGACTTCATAGTTAGCCGCTTGCCGTGTTCTAGCATGTTTCGTGATGATGGAAAGATGTTTTGGGACCAACTGGGTCAGAATGATTTTCAGCTCAGAATGTTTTGTTTAGTTGGCACTTTTTTTATTCAATAAGTTAGATCCTGATGTTAGATGCTAGAGTTTGAAGTCTCAGGGATTGTAGAAAATATTGATTGTCCAGTTTACGAGGTCCGACACATTCATAGTTCATAATATTTAACTTATTTTATAAACGTTTGCATTTTTACAATTTCTCATTTCGTCTAAAACACAGACTGTGTATAAATGTGTAGTAAGTGATACACAGGTAAACAAATGGCTTGTTTAGCCTTGTTCAATTTATACTGTAATGAGACACCAAAGTGTGCCGTTTCATGGAAAGTGCCATAAGCTGCTCACGCTTAGTCATCATTATCATCTAATATATCTATTACTCATCTAAAACTGTGAAGGGAGTGTCTTTTTAACGAATGTCCACTGAGAAAAAGCCTTTATTCTAGCTGCATGGTTCATGCTGCAGCACTGTTCTGAAATCAGAGCTCACAGCAACACAATATGTGACCTTGGCAATGAAAATGAGGCTGTTTGTTATTTCACTGTGTGTGTGTGTGGTGTTTTTGATGTTAACATATTTTCTTTTACCCCAGTTTATTGTGCAGAGACAACTACAGCAGGTCAAGTTGAACAAAAAGACTGGCGTAGCACTAACTTCACCTGTAAAGACAGTTAGTGTTAGAGTGAAAAATATTCAGTCGCTGCTTTAGTTTGATGATCAAACAAACATATTTTGTGCAAGTGTGTACGCTTTTTAGGGAAGTGTAGCTTACATATAGTATAGTAAGATTACACACTTACAGTATACGCACTTCATGCTTTATCAATTCAATTCATCTAATTTCCAGTCACAGTGATTTTTAACACTTTTAATCATTCTACAGGGTTCAGTTGGTTTCATTTTCCCTACTTTATCCAGCGGCCTTTTTTCCCCTCTTCAGTGTAGTTTGTAAATTAGTTTGCATTAGTGTGGTAACCATAGCATTCACACACGGCTGTTCACCATCTCCACTCGGTAAAGAGCAACGATGGGTTTCACTATGGCTTTAAAGAGGAATGTGTCTCACAATGCAAGTTTATTGCTTGTAAAAAGATGGTTAGGTTTGCCATGAGTAATTAATCTGAGAAACAACAGCTTAATCTTTGTTCCAAAACACAAGACTGATCTTGATTGAAACAAGTCATTTAGAGATTTGCTTCGAAATTTAAGATTAAGAAGAGAAAGACAAAAGTAATGTTGTGGAGATTCACTTTCACCCTTTAAAAATGACCTCATGAGCTTGACTAAAGCCACGCACAGATGGCTGTGTTTATAAGTGAATCGTGGTGTTTGTCTACCTCATCTTACACACACATTATGCAACGTTTCCCTAAATCTACCATGGAAATGTCAGACGTTAGATTTTCTATCAGCTGGAAAAATCTAGACCACCAAAACCCCCCAATATGAGTCACGTGTTGGCTTACTGTCTAACATTTCTCATTGGGTTGCAGGAAGGTGACTTATATCTGTAAAAATGCAGTAGTTTTTCCACGAATCCTTCGATGGAAATGCTTTGGTAACACCCTGAAGAACTGCCTCTTATAGGACTCTGCTGGAGCAAATGAGATTTTATTATGCATTTAGTCAGATCACTCCAATAAAAGATGGTTTTAATCAGTGTTTTTTGAGCCTGATTGCTGGGTTGTGTGTAAATATAAAGGTGTTAAACTTCCACAGCAAAGGATAGCTTAACAATACTATTAGCCAGACCAACTAGGATTGATGAATCCGTGAGGGTTTGTGACAGAAGTGAACTGTATAAGTGTTTGAAAAAAGCTAATTCTTTAAAACAAATGTAACAAGTTTAAATTAAATCATTAGAAACAAATAAATGGAGCTTCACAATAAATAAAATTAAATCTGAGATGGCAATGAAATCAATCAATATCAAATACTTGGTCAAAATGGGTCTTTACTACCACATTTTAGGTTATTTATGCTTATATGGAGCTTCCATGGACTGTTTCTCAAACCAAGTGGATGATCTGCTGGCTCTCAGAAACCAATTTCACATGAAAAAAAAAATTTCTATACCAGTTGCATCCTTAGAGGTTAAAGCTACCGTGGATAGAATAGATTACGAAATGTTTAAGCTCATACAGCATTCTCTTCTTCTGACTGCAGACGTTTGAGACTGCTCTTCAGAAACTCATGTGACATTACTGAGGTATTTTTCTCCTTTTGTTTTCAAATGAATCACTTTATTGTCTAGAAGAAACAAATGAGATGTTATAGAGATCGAGTTTGTGATTGTCTTCTTTCTTCGAGTACATGATTTCCGTGTCATGGTTACCACCGTTAACTCATCCAGCTCTGATTGGGGCTGATGCAAAAAGGAGCCTCATTTGATCTCTCAGTTTGATTGTCTACATGTTAAATCATCTGAAGAGAAGGGAAGGCCGTTTTTTTGAGTGGTGTGCGGGCCACACAGAGTGAGCCGAGTTCTGAGCCTGGTATTAAAGGATCAGTCAGCGTGCTTTTGTTAGCCAGATGCTGTGAATTAAACACTGAGGCTGTTTTTCCTGTAAAGAGGGGGCGATTTCCCCCCTATACCGGCTTTACAGAATCCCCTCTGAGAATTTAGCTCTGGTTAAAAATAGAGGGAATGATCCCAATGAACAAAGAAACTTCACAGTAGAACTGAAGTTGTGTTTGCTATAAAGAAAGTTAGAAGATTTTTGTTTGAGTAACAAAATAAGGTTGTATAGGCAAATACAGAATCTTAAAGTCTTAACATCATAAAAGGTGTTGAACATGTAAACAATGCAATCAATGTATAGTGGTTTTTCTTCAAAACTGAAAAAAAATAAACTGAACTGAACACAAATGGACAAGGTTTCAAAGCATTATTTAACAGGAAAGCAGCAGACTTCAGATCGATATCAAATCATTATTCTGACAATCAAAATAATTTGTATTCAAGGGATAGTTCACCCAAAAATGAAAATTTGATGTTTATTTGCTTACCCCCAGGGCATCCAAGATGTAGGTGACTTT
>JAUMHQ010000208.1:20376-42647 GCA_032361165.1 Enteromius paludinosus | reverse complement strand
TTATCATTAAAATCCACTTTAACATTAATGGTGCTCTGAGGGGGCGGGATAGTGCCGGTGAGGGGGCGACGCCCCCCTACGCCCCCCCGTGGCGCCGGCCCTGCTACTATGTACTTACATGTTCATTAATTGTGCACATACATGTTTTTGTATTGCACTTATATTTGACAAAATACACATAATTACTGTACATCTGTCCCTAACCTTACCTGTAAGTGATGTGCAATACAGTAACAACACAATAAGCACATTGTACTTATTTTCTAATGTAAGTACATAGTAGTTAAGGTCACCTAATATAAAATGGGACCAAAATATTTACTTATACAGTGGCCTAAAAGGTATTTAGCACTTAAAGTTGCAATGTCATTGATGTCACGGCATTTGATGCCAAATAAAGTGGAATTTAATTTTAAAGAGGGCATGTTTTAAAAACCACAGTGTATGCACGGTTTCAAAAGAAACTGTGGTTGTGGTTGCCAAACATTATTGGATCATGTTAATAGTGATTCTGTACACCTGCAGTTACTCCGTGAAGCAGCTTATCAAGGTGGAAACCAGAAACGTTCAGGCAGGTGTGTTTGGAAAAGCTGAAGCTGAACTTAGCAAGACATTGGCCATCCAGAAGCAAGATTGCATTGCTTTGTCTGTAGACTTATATCGTGATTCATTAGTATTTTCCAAAGGTTCAGGTCTATACTGGGACTAAAAACAGAAGTAATTCTTAGTTAGGAAACTTCATGCTTTGGTATAAGGCTTATTTATCCTTTTCGTGTGTCCTATTATGACTCACATAATGACAAGCTAGAGATTCACTCCTCTTTCTTCAGGGAATTCTCTTGCGTTAATGCCTGTTCTTGGATCGTAAATTATTTCATTGTAGCGAGTCAAATACCTTACAAATGACAGGTGCTTTATCTCATCTGATTATTTTCTCTCTTAGTTCGGCATGATAGTTCGTGACAAACCAAGGCATACATTTACAGAGACAGCTTCAATGTCTGGAACCTGAGTACAAAGCAAAATGCAAAAAAACGGAAAAGTACAAACTTTGAATTCTGTTTGAATGAGCCAAATTGTTGTTCATGCATAGCTAACGCTCTTGAATAACATGTTGTTTCTTGACTTGCGCTGTAAAGAATTTCAACTTCACCTAATAAAGTGCACTGATAGCGACACAGAAATCTATCATGGTCTAAAAAGTATAACAGAATTGCACTTTTTTTTTTTACAGTTGCGGGGTACATTACTTCATTTAAACTCTAAGGTTTCGTTCTTCTCATGTAATTTAGAGCAAATCCTGCACACATAGGAAGTGATGATGATATCACCCCCGTTTATTCATGCACAAGCTGTGCTAGTTTTGGGAGAGCTGTGTTTAGTGGTGTTTGGGACAGGGCGGGGTGGATGTGTAGGTGCTTATTTGGATTCTTGAGCGGTCGGGATGTTTGAGATTGTCCCATCAGAGCAACTCAAACACAGGTGATCAAAGTACTGCCAGACCTCGGTTTCCAGGGACAAACTGACCATTACTAGAAGAAGACGTCAATGTGCCAACCAAGCAGCTGTTCCTGGAAACTTCTATCCCATATGACTGGAGTTTCCATCTTGTGTGTGATACAAGAGTGATATTCATTGGTTTTAATAACAAAGTGGTGGTATATTTAGTTTTTGACACTCTGCGTTTTACGACACCTTAAGTTCAGATGATGAATTATCTTTTTCAGTGCTTTTAAACAAATGTTTTTGCAGAGTATAAAGTCTGGTCTACATTGTAACTTATTCTGATCAAGAAACGAAAAGAGCATCTGATTGTCATACCAAATAACCAACCATATGTTTACATTATGTTTAGGAGAAAATTAGTGTTGTACATGATTAGTTGTGATCAAAAATATATACATGTATATATATATATGTATATATAAGTACTAATAAACACGCATTTTTTTATTAATGTGCATGCTAAACGGGTTGGTCCTTTTAATAATGTGTGGTAATACATGTGTTTATTCAGATCAGATATGTCTGTCCACTAAAATAAATAGTAACCTTTGTATTTTCCGACAGACTGGAAAATATATACATGTATTTATTTACATTTATATTTTTTTCTAAATATATACATGCATCTGTGCATATACACACACACATATATATATATATTAGGACTTTAACGCGTTAATTTAGATTAATTACACAAAAATAACGCGTTACCTTTTTTGAACGCATTTTAATCGCACTTATTTTTGCACCGTGGAACGTTTCTCACTGGATGATTTTCAGCGGACCTATTATACTGGAGCACCAACTAGCGTTCTTTATAATGTTCTGAATGTAATTGAAAGTAGGGATGGACTGTTCCCGATCGGCGATATGTTTGTGTGTTTTGTCAGTAAAGCCGGTCGTGTAATCAGCGATAAATGCCATCAGGTGCGTGATTTGACATTGAGCCATATATACTACACACAGCCATTGTTCACTGACGAGCTGCGTAAAACCATGTTCATTATCAGCGTGGATTTGCGCAGCTCGTCAGTGAACAATGGCTGTGTGTGGTATATACAGCTCAATGTGAAGATGTGAAAGTATTGTGTTTTACTTAAAAAAAAAAAACTGGTCTACCTACCTATAGGGTTCCTGAATTTCTGAAATGTAGGCTACTATATTTCTAAATATCCTATCGCTACACTTAATGACAATATTGTACTGATCTGTTGGACTTGGTTGAACAAAAATAAACAATATTTAGTTGCTTAAGCTTATGTATTTAGTCATTATTCAATGGTATACAAAAAATCCATTTGAAAAAACTTACTTCTCACTGTTCCCAGGTCAAATATGTATATGCGAGTAAAATGTGATTAATTCCGATTGATTAATTACAAAGCATCTAATTAATTAGATTATTTTTTTAATTGAGTCCCGGCCCTAATATATATATATACAGTATATACATTATATATAATAATAAGCATATACAGTACACACACATAATATATTGCATTATATAAACAAAAACTTTGATTTTGGATTCGATTAATCGGAATCAATTGTTTCTTTTGGTATTAATGGCCTTTTAAAAATTCTTATTAATAGTAGGATTAATAGTGGGTTGAATTAAGTGATGTGGAATATGGTCATGCAGAATACGTATTTAATTTGTGTGTTACAGGGTGTGAGTGTGCCCTCCTTCATCTGGTACATGTGCTTTATAAGTACTAATAAACACGCATTGTTTTATTAATGTGCATGCTAATAAGAAACTGGTTGGTCCTTTTAATAATGTGTGGTAATACATGTGTTTATTCAGATTGTCTGTCCACTTAAATAAATAGTGCTCAGTATTTCACAGATATAGTAACCTTTGTATTTTCCGACAGACTGGAAAGGGTGGGTTGAGCCCAGCTCTTGTTTTGGTGTGCATGAGACAGTCAGTGAGTGGGCTGTGGGCGGCCTGTCTCTTTCAGACTACCTCTGCCTAGCTCGACTTGCCTAATTATCCATCTGCAGGCCTCAAGAGCTTCTACATTTGGAAATATAATTAACTGTATCGAATATAACAAATAATCTGCCCTGTCTGGATAGGTTGTTTCACCAGTAATCTCACATCGTGTGCCTCTGGAACATTAAAGATAGATCAAGGTGTTACTTCGGTGTGGGTTGGGCCGGCTGTTTTGTAAAACTTGAACTTGGCATGAACTGGCATGATTGATCAGCTCTGCAAGCATGTGTATTTGTTTAGCATATGGGTTTGCCTATCAAATACTGCTCCGTAGATCTGCAGATCTTTATTTCATTTGTCAGACATCTGGCCTTGCAGATTAGATTTAGGTTTCTCTGTTGTCATAGCAATATCATATTACACAGCCTTCATCAGCATGTCTGTCCACAAGCACAGAACCAGAAACTTTGTGCTTTGCTTTTCAAAGAGACATAAGAGGAAACTCTCAGAGTGAAAAATAAATAAGTACTTTTAATTCATGCTAAGTATAGTATTTAGCTGAGTATACAAAATACAGTCATATATTTATGCACTTTACAAAAATACACTGTGATCTGTAATTCAAATCTGGTAATCTGCTGTATTCGAAATCTGCTAAAGTGGAACAATTAATTTTGTGCTTATTGCATTTCAGTTGTGAAGTGCTGAAGTTCAACTAAAGATTTACTGAAGTATACTTAAGTGGAACTATTTCAAGTATACTTCAAGTACACTTACAATATATAAAAAAAAAATCATACAACCCTCAGCAATAGTGCCATTAAAACATATTTTAGGCTGTATATTAAGAAATGTGCATTGTGCACAAGCAACGCACTAAATAAAGTGTAATTATCATTTTTAGATCAGGAAATCATGAGCAATATATGCCATTAAATATGTTAACATATTTAAACTCCACTGGAAAAAAAAACTGAAAATGCTATGGTAAAAAGCTGTTAATGGTAAAAAAAATTCCCAGAATTCCCTGCAATGCATTTAAAAGTTTCCTGTTTTTTCTTTGAAAAATATTTGTTTTCTCTTATCATTTGTTTATTAGTTTTTACATAGTGTCAGCTTCTTTGATTCTTCTATTTTAACTGTAGAGTGTTATTTGATATTACATTTGGAGTTTTTCATCTGTACTTCTTTGTCACTAGGGTTTACTTCAATAGAAATGTTAAGTGAATTTGAGTGAAGTTATGGACCAAACCAATACCTTAGCAACTTTTTTACAATTTTAGACAATCTCTGTTCGAATGCACGCGTATGTGAAAATCGTATCATCTATGGATAATCACATAATGGTTTATCAGCGTTACCTTATATTTATGAATGACATGTATCACACAGTCAGCTTAATGGCGAACTGTTGGAATCAGTCGTGAGTAAATGCTTGAGAGGTCTGGTTTAAGTGAGGATGCTGCCTTAGTTGACAGTCAAGCAGTTTAATTTAGTTTTAGAACAGAGCTTATGCCTTCATATTAAAGAAGTGCTGTTGAAAACAGTGTTCAAAACCATTACGATGGCTTGCCTGTGTGTGTATAGATCAGATTTGAAGTGTTGGGTTTCCCTCTGGCCAACAGCTGCTGTGTTGAGGCTGGAAAACACAACATAGCCGTCCGCTTTAAAGCGACTCCCGGTGTGCATATAACGCTGCTCTGGAAACCTACCGAGAAAAACAACAAGAGCAGCCCATGTCTACACACACAGATAAACAATATAGGGTTTTGCAAATGAAGATGTCCTTTAACAGCAGTGGGTTAGTGTTGGCACCAGCACACGGTCATGTGTTTGTGTTGGGGTGGGTGGGGTAAGGCTGACTCTGAAGGGTGGGGTACAGATGGGGCTCTGGTGACTGCAGTATTTTGGGGGAGTTCCATGCAGCAGATGTGTGAAAGTAGGGCAGACGTAGAGGACAGCGCTTGTGTAAGAGGCGGAGGTCTGATCTCAGCACATGTTTGGAGTTTGAGCGCACACATGTGCAGATGGGCTGTATGTTTGAGCATAAACATCTCCACAGGCCAGCACAAAGCCACTCCTATTGAAAAAGCTGACAGTGCATTAGTAAAATTGTTGTAGAGAAAATGATCTTGGATTGATTTAGTTACATTATTTCATATGCTCTCATTATAGAGCACTACATATTATAGATCTTAAATGCATTGGTTTAATTAGTCAATATATTCCTTTCATTTAGCCTACTCAACAGATTGTGGGGGGAGGGAGTAAAACTTGCATGAACCAATCAAATCAATTAGATCCTAATATCTGAAAAACAAATAAGATAGAAAAATAACAAAATAAAAAATACAAGACTGTGTCAACGAAGAGTCAAATCCTTAAAGGACTGTTCTTAAAATTGAACATTGAAGTTGGGATAACCTCTGCTTAACTTGCCTTAAATTGCCCCTATCCATAATTTTTCTACATTTCCTTTCCTGCAGTGTGTATCACATCTCTAAAGTTTTAAAGTGTAAGTGCACCATGTATAAAGTTATTCGAGTTGACTCTGAATTATGTTTAAAACGAACCCCAACCTGTTTCATGTTGACGTCAACATGAATCATTAACACATTGCCTGCCAACTTAATGCATGTTTATATATAGATATATTAATAAACATATAATATTCACAATATTCCATGTTTAAGAGACGATATGCAAATTGTAGCAACCTGGGAAAACTTGTCAACCTTTTGGGTACTCCCTAAACCAAAATTTGAACCTTTCTTAACCCCAAAATTTTATCTTTTACTGTAAGATGATGAGTTTATGAATTGATTAGGTTGTGTTAAATATTAAGCATGAAAAATGATAAAGCGTTGAGCATATAAAATAAATACCTACTACAATATTTTACTTATATAATTTATTATCATTGCTGAAACAGCTTCTGTCACTTGTTCCCATGCGCTCCTCCTACTTTCCATCCTGATATAATCAGCCTCCCAAGGAGCATTTTTTACCTGCAATAATCATTTTCTTAATAAGAACCTGCATCTTTTGCCTTTTGCAGTTTTTTCCATGCCGGAATAACCAAATGCTTTCCAGTTTCCAAAAAAATTTTTAAGCTAATGCATGATGCTTTACCATCTGGGAGTTAGATTTGGCTGCATTGAATTTGTTATATTACGCTACTGTAAATTTATTCTTAAAAAAAAGAAAAAAAGAGTAGATTTTGTCTCTTTCTTTCTTCTTTCTTAAGAGTTTTCTTTTTTTTTTAGATGAAAAAAAGAGATGAGTTTTTCTTCCTGCAGTGATGTGAGTGTTTTGTAGCAGTATTAATTCTTTGTAGAGCAGCTCATGCTGCTGTCTGTAGAGGAATAAGATGCTGGCATAGCAGACATACAGCGCCATGTGTCTCCTCTTCTTCTGCTGAAGTCGCACATTTTACACACAGTCATTTTTTCTTATACAGACACATAGCCATGGAAGTGAGTTTGTTATTAATGGGGTAAATTTACTTTTAAGGGGTCAGACAAACACATATTCTTAAACTTCAGCTGATTTTTAAAGACTTTGCATTGCATTTGAAGCACACTTCCTAAATCTTGTATCTGTGAGATGTGCACTGCTATCGATCATTTCTTAATCCGTTGTCGTTATACAAATGTGGAAGTTACAAGACTTTAACTAATGTCACTCTCTTTGTGTGTCTTTAAACAGAACTCAATGAACTTGCCTCCAGACAAAGCAAGATTACTACGGCAGTATGACAACGAGAAAAAATGGGAACTCATTTGTGACCAGGTAATACATTCTCTTCTTCTCTTACCTCCTCTATTCTCACAGTCACATTTCATCTAGAGCAGCTAAAGAACTGAAGGCTTATGTAATCCCAGAGGGACTGGTAGGTGATGCTTGAAAGGTTGCAGGTTTGGAACGGGTTGATCCATTGAACATAAGATACTACAGGGGTAGTATCACCTGTAGTTCACCCCAAGATAAAAATGTCTTTATTTACTCACCCACATATCATTCCAAGTGTTACTTTGGACCCCTCTGACTTTCACTGGATTGACAAAGCATCCTTCACAATGCCGTCTTTTGTGTTCTGCAGAAGAAATACTGTAAAGTAATACCGGTTTGGAACAACATAAGGTTGAGTAAATGATTACAGAATTTTCATTTATGGCTAAACTTTAACATGGTGCCACATGTTGTGCCCCATGGAAATGAATTCCACCGATCCCAGTCATGTATTTTAGATTTTACCATGCAACTGTGTAAGCAATCTGTACTACACTGGGTCATTGTTTGTTCATCAGGTGACCTTGTGTCCCTGTAGACATAACATATTGTCTCAATCTTGTTCTCATGAAGACAACACAACTCGTCTGTTTTGTGTTTTCTAATAATCTTCCACTGCTTGTCCCATCCAACCAGTGATATTGACAGAAATGCTGAACTTTACAGGTCATGTGACCACCCCTAAATCATATTTAGTATGCTGAGATTGAATGACCTGCCACTACTATACTAAAAACAGTAAAAATAATAACAGGTTTGATTTATATAGTACTTTTTAACTTGTAATTTTGCGTTTTTTCATACTAATTCAAAATAAAATGCTGTAAATGCTGTACTGTCTCATACTTCTATCCTTTCTGTTTCTCACAATGCACTCCAGACCCTAAGAAGAGTTAGCTTCATACACACACACACAGGCCACATGTTAAATGTCAATGTGATATCAGTGGCTGATGTGTTGCATTGTGTGTCCAGGGGCCTTGTGTTGTTTTGAAGGGAACTAGGTCTCTTCCTCTTTCCTGTTATGTGCTGCTGTTGATTGGATGTTGCCAAGGGAAACATCCAAATGTGTGACAGAATGGAATACACATCTGATATGGAATATACTAAAATTAATAATATGTGTAGTTATTATTCATAAACTATGAATAATAATCATTATAATTATTAACCAGAAATTATTGATAATATAATCAATATCACTTACATTCTCTAGTATTTCCTTTATAAGGTTTAGAGTGTTTTCTAATGAGAAGATGATCTGAATCAGGTGTGTTTGATTAAGGAAACATGTTTACGGCATTGCTGTTTGGGCTCCAGGAAAAAGAGTGAAAACCACTGTCCTAAAACACAACTGACAAGATTATGGATGCATGGACTTACCTCTGACCTGCGCGATACTCAGTATGAATATACTGAAGCTCAACTACATTTTGCTTTTTTAATATGCAGCTCGGTGTAGAAAATGTAAAATACTGCTAATGTGGCAAAAAGATAAATACATGGTGGACCATGGTATTTACAGGAAGTATTTAGCATATATTTGAAATACATGTATATTGACTGAATGCTAGTATCTGTGTCCTCACACAGTTAGCTAGTTGATAGTAGTTTAGTCTGAATGCTGACTAATCTCCATTGGAAGAATGTAGAGCAGTGTGCTTGTATTTATGTAAACCCTAACCCTAATCCCATACAGTATGTAATCTGTCAACCCAGTTACACTTAAAAATAAATCAAAAACGCAGTTTGCATCAATCTTTTATTGCAACTTGAAATGACAAAATAAAATTACGTTGATTGCTCATAAAAAGAATTTAGTCATCAATTCAATCTTTGATGGAGTTTTGGCTCTGGAAGCAATTAGTCAGATAAGATTAACAGATGACATTTACATTTTTACTGGCACTAAAACGTACAATACTGATGTATTTTCAGCATCTAAACATACAAATTCTTACACATCTTCAGCTTTTTCACGTATAAAACTGACATATTGACTACGACTAAAAATGGATCCTGATGATGATATTGAAATAATTGTATTATTTTTTGTGTTTTTTTTGTTGTCATATCAATGATCTTTATTAAGCATTATGAAACTGCTTAATGTTACTTCATATGAAATTATAATGTTTCATTCTGTTCTGATATTTCTATGGAAGCCCGTTTCCGCCACTGAATAAAAAAAGGTTATTGAGATTTTATATCTCACAATTCAGACTTTTCTTTCTCCGAATTGCAAGTTATAAAGTCCGAATTTTGAGATATACTGTAAAGTCGCCATTGCGGAAGTCAGAATTCCGAGTTATAAAGTTGCAATTGCTAGATTTTTCAGTGTTGCTGAGATATACTTGCCAAAGAAACTGTCCGACGTCAGTTAATAGGACTCCTCAAATGAGGAGTTGATTTGCATGTTCGTGGTCATCTATAGCAACACTTCCAAGCATTAGTCATTTATTTATTTTAATCTTTCAGCGATGCTTTAAATTGAGGTAATAATTCCCCTGCAGTGCTTTGTTCATTGCAAAATTAGCAATTAAACTCATATATGTGAACACTGCAGAGTCGCACATGGTACTCCAATGGAGATGATAATATGATAAGTATCACTCCTATGAGAGTAAGAGCATACTTTAATTGTGTCACAATGCACGCTGGGAGCTCACAAACTCTTAATAAACATCAACAATATCAACATAAAATTGTTCAGCAAATGTTTTCAAACGTATTGAATTTAATTCACATTTATTGCTATTTAAAAAGCCCCACATGTTGGATCATTCCACTCCACATCCCTCACAACTAATGCAAAGACATTTATGCTCTAAAATCAGTAAAATTATGGACACATCTCTATTTCTTTTCCAGGAACGATTCCAAGTGAAGAATCCTCCTCACACCTACATCCACAAGCTACAGAGTTATCTTGACCCAGCCATGACCAGGAAGGTGAGTTCTGGTCTCATTCCCTTAAATCCGGGGTGGAGTGGCTGATGTGTGAGTGTGTGTGTGTGTGTGTGTGTAAGACTGAGATGGGTGACCTCGCATGATAAAAAGCTCCTGATAACCCATTCATCTCGACTACACTGTGGCAGCTAGATATGGACAGGATTCTACTTGCATTCTACTTCTGGGGAAACCTTACTTCCTGCTTGGACACACTTGATTCCTGTGATAGAGATTTTAGGTATTTAATAATAGTAGTGGTATTTTTATAAATTGTTTAAAATATTTTTCCCACAATGAATGTGACTAGCCTTAAAGTGTTCATATAATAGAAGAATGTATTTCTAACCTAAACTTAATACTTCCTCCAAAATGAGGCTAGCACATGAACCAAGAATATGAACACCAGTTCCTGTTAAGCGTTTTGCTATAGAGAATCATTGAGAAAATGCTTTAAATGTGCAATTTAGTATCTTGTGTCTATATTCTAGGTTCATCTGCATGGCTGGATATAGTATGCATCATTAATAAGGTTGAATTCGATTTTTTAATGCCATTGTCTTGATACGTTAGAGCATGTAAAGCATTGTATTTAAAGCATTGAGAATTTCCTGCTGTTTATAGTGATTAAATAGAAATGATTTAATATTAATGTTCATGGCTTGAAGCAGTGGAAAAATTACAGGCTTGTGCTGCATTTTATTTTTTACCCTCCAGATCTGTGCACTAATCATTAGTCATTGAAAACTATGAATTACTCCTAAACATCCGCCCAACTAAAGATTAAAGTAACATATGGTAGAGTCTACTAAATCTACACTCACATAGCCAGACTTCTAACTTACACCATAAAGATTGAAGTTAATTCAGGCCAAGAACTGCCCACTTGCCCATAAATACAATAATTATGCTAATGTAATCTTGTATACAATTTACATGTACACAGACCCTTCTGAACACAATAATATAAGAAATAAGTGGATATTCATTTGATTATTTGTGATTTTTTTGCCAAGATGGGGCAATAGGGCAAAATGCTAAAACAAATCACTGCAATTTCCAGGTGAAACGAACACTAGAGACAGTAAATACTTTTATCCTGAGTTGCAATGAAGAAAGCATAATTTTCAAACTATTAATTGAACAAAATATTATCACCTCAAACAACTTTAACATACATGCGAGATTTGAAAACTGATACTTTTGAATGTTAGTGTAGCATTGTCACGCCATCCTCACAAACTGATCCCGGATCAGCCACTCATGCACGCACATTGTCACCTGAAAGCGATCAGCGCTGGCATTTAAACCAGACTCACTCACAGTTTGACGGCCGAGATCAAGGTATTCACCGCATGCCTTTGTCTGACCTACTCATTCATCTGAAACTGTCTTTGCCCAGTCGGACTCATTGGATGACTTTGGAAGCCTCACACTCACTCCACTGCACTGTGCAGGAACGATCCGGAGATCGTGAAAACCCCAGTGGGTATGAACTTTGCTACTTACCTACTTACCTGAGTCTTTAGAAGCTCCCAGCCTCGACATCCAAGCCTGTTCTCAGTCTGCACCTGTGATTATTGCTCTGCTCATCCATTATTGCCTTCTGATTCACTACATGTTGAAAATAAAACTCACCTTGCTTGCATTAATCTGCTGTGTCAAGTCTGATCGTTACAAAATCTCAGCCCCTCAATCAACACACCTTTTAAAGGTATTCTCTCGCCATGGATGAAATGGATTTGGCTCTCCTCCAAACCCGCTTTCAAGATGGCCATCCGATTGACAAGTATGTTGCGGAATTCGCAGAATCATATCATTGGATGCCCTGGAGTGAACGGACTCTTCGGCTTATGTTTTGGTTAGGGCTGGACGAAGATCTAGCCAAACAGGTCTCATGGACCGACAATCCAGGCTCACTTATCCAGCTTATGGACCGGACTTTATGGCTGGGAGGTTCCACCATGTCAGTGATGCCAGTCTCCGATTCAGCTCCTGAATTACGGCCAGTAAAATCATCCCCAAGTCTAGATCAGCGGACTCCATCTTCGAACAAAGTGCAATTTGGAGTTAAATCAGCGCCTACATTAGACCAACTCTCACAATATGGAAACAAATCAAGGCCAGTTCCCCAATTTAATAACTTGGGAACCAAAATTCTCGACCCAGCCGTGTTATCAGTAAGATCAGCGAATAGAGCGCTGATCCCGATTCTCAGAAGTCTCAGCCAGCAGTGCCAGTCCTGAACCTGAATCCAGTTCCTGAGTTTCGGTCAGGAGAACTGATCCCAGATCCAGTTCCTGAGTCGCAGCCAGTAGAGCTGATCCCATTCCCGATTCCAGCCCCTAGATTACGGCCAGATGTGCTGATCCCTGTGGCAGAGTTTCAGCCAGGAGTGCCAATCCCGATTCCTGATTTATGGCCGGGAGAGCGGTTCCGACCCGAACTGCCGGTCCCGAGGCCACTTCCAGAATCTGCGCTGCAAGAGCCACAACCCAGAGAAAAGGGAAGCCTCCACAATAAATTTTTTTTGGGGGGGCTATATGGTCCTGCAGGAGCCGCAGGCAGCCCCTGAGCCACCACAGCCGCAGGCAACCCCTGATCCGCCATGGCATCCCAAGGCTCCTGATCCGCCCTGGAGGTGACCAGTAACTCACCCTCCCGGAGGGTGCCCAACCGGAGCCGTTTGGACTGCTTTGCTGAACTCGCACTCACAACTTTGCACAGAGCACAAATGATCCGGAGATTGTTAAATTCACGAAGCGTATGAACTCACTAACTTACCTAAGTGGAATGAAGCTCTCAGCATTGCTATTCTCTCTTGTTCTCTGTCTGCACCTTTGATTATTGCTCTGCTCATCAGTTATTGCCTTCTGATTCGCTACCTGCTGAAAATAAAACTCACCTTGCTTCCATTTATCTTCTGTGTTGAGTCTGATCGTTACAAGCATATACATTTTGGGTGTGTTTATGGTTTGGTTTGGTGTAGGGGATATGCCAAAAGTGATAAAGCATTAAACTTTTAGCAACACTCACCAGACAATTTCATTCAGAACTTCTACAATACGTGCCTGTACCAATGTAATGAAAACATGGCAATAGTCACATATAGAATGTGTGTTTTAGCACCACTCACTGGACATCTGGGTTGTTAAAACTAAATTGGACTCGAACAAAAAGGGTGTTTCTTTGTAAAAAAAAAAAAAAAAAAAGACTTTTAGAATTGGTAATTTGGCTTAAAACCTTGACTTAAATGGGACCTTAGTGACATTATGTAATGACAGTAAATTACGATGTCATCCCAGGAGATAAGTCATAAAAGGAGTGACAAGGTCTTGGAAAAAAGGATGAGAGACCAGAAATGAATTGAAGACAGATGTGATTAATGTGATTAAATATTAAAGGTTAGATATTATTTTGTTTACGTGGTGTGGAATCTGAAGGTGCTCTTGAGCTGATCTCATGGGCGTTACACGCTGACGGGTGACATCATATCCCTTAGCTGACAGAAAGAAAGAATGAGAAAGAAAGAACTAAAACAGAGACCATGGGATGGAGGATTATTAAGAGACGTGGTGGAAGAGAAAAGGAGGAGGAAAGACTTGAGACATGCATAAAAAAACCAAGGCAAACAAAAGGTCCCAGAGAAAGTAGAGGATGCATATAATGAAAGTGGGAAACAGACAGAGAGGGAGCGAGAGTTATGGCTGTACGTTCTGGCAACGGCTCTTTTCTGCAGACGTGAACAATTGTTACTTTGTGTGCGCCGAGAGCTTTACATACGGTGCATTCCAGACACAGCTCTCGGCCAATGGGATCGCAGCAGGAAGAGGGTCATTCCAGAGGGTCCTGAGGAATGTCTGTGCCATTGATTCCATTCCAGGATGACCTCTCTGGAGAACTGCTTTCTTTTTCCCATTCTCTCTTTCCGCAGCTGGGAATGCTTAAAGTCGAGGTGGGAGCATACACACTGAAAACACACACTGCACTCCACATGTGCCAAACACACCCACGCTGGGAACAGCAGAGCACACACTCCCCTCCGCTTCTCTATTCTAACCATTTCAGTTGTTTTTATGCATCTGTCTCTTTCACTTTGTCCCTTTCTTTACCAAGTAGCATAATATGCATGCTATGTACTAATTAGAATTAGCACGTAACATTTTATAGTATAGCAAAATTGCAAGTTAGAAGTGATTAAGTGAATTCTTCAAGTGGAAAAAAAAATTCAATTTGAAATGGCATTCGCTATTTTATTTCATTAATCTGACATAGTATCAAGAGAAATGTAAAAATGTAGTGCAAAATGTAGGGTGTGATGTTATTTTACAGAGGAATTGATCAACTGGTGAAAATGTGTCTCTGCTTCTGTTTGTTGGAGAGGAGAGTTTAAATTATGGTGACCATACGTCCTCTTTTTTCCTGGCTGAAATTTGATAATCATTTTGGCCTTGTTTTTCTACAGATGTGCTCTCAACAGTTCTCATGCATTCATTAGTGATTACATTGCTTGATCCACCTTCTCGCAAGCTATGATTGGTCAGTAATGTACAATGCTTACAAGCCATTGGTCAAACTCCAACCCAGATTCCGAAATCTTATTATTTCAATTTTTTTTATTCCCAATAGAACATTGATAACATAACAAATGTTTAAAATGAAAAATGTAGCACTTTTATCCACTAAATGAGCTCATGAACTTTCAATGAGATTCAAATTTGATGCAACTAATTAAGTTAATTGAAATCAGGTCTGTGACATGATTACTGTAGTTATAAAATGTCTTAGAGAATATCTTAGAGCAGCAGAGTCTCTCAAAAGAAAATCAAGCAGTCGGTGCTGATAGCTTTGTGGGCAGTGTGCCGACATTCAGCGCCACATCGCTTCGGGTGTCGCGTATTCGAGTTCCAGCTCACAGACCTTTCCTGATCCTATCTCTCTACCACTTCACTTCCTGTCAATCCTGAGCTATACTATCTAATAAAGGCAAAACTGACAAAAAAATTTAAAAAAAAGAGAAAAATGGGCAGACGTTCTCCAATCTATAAATAAGTATGTAATAAGATAAAAATAAAATTTAGGTTAATGGATTTAGCTAGATGCTGATTTGTAAACATATATCTCATGTAACAAATGTGTGTGTGTATCAAGGCATAACCGATGTCATACACCGATCGGTCTGCACAGGCAAACAAAGACAAAAACCTAGATATTTTAGGCAGTGTAAAAAATCCTGGGCAGGACGAGTCCTGGGAAAATGGCAAGTAGGTTCACCTTAACCAGAATAGACGTAGGCTATTATTTTGTTACATACTTAAAAGTATGTATTCCTATCACTATCTAAATTCATACTTGAAGCATATAGTACAAGAATGCAAATTCTATCTGTTGCTGTCTGCATCCCTGTCTCTTCTTCACTGTCATTCCCTCTCTAACACCCTTTGATGCAATCATTTCAGCGTCTGACATCAGTGTATCAGATTGATTATTAATGCCTGACCTGCCACTCATCGTCATGGCTGCCATCTAATTAGTGTTGCAGAACAGCAGCAGTTTCCAGTTAAGATTTGGCAGAGTGTCTCATTCAGCTGATGAAAGCAGTGTGTCTCTCTCATTCGACGGCAGTTTCACATGCATTTCACCTGGCACGTGATTGGGCCAGCCACAAAGCCACTGTAACCATGGCTACAGAGAACAAAACTGGGTCCACAGTTTGGACTCGACACTATTATGAGACTGACTGGAGAAAACAGCCAAACACACCCGTTACTTTGAAATTTTTTTTTTCAGTGCATTCATTTTTTTATGATGCCAGTTTTTAGATGAGTCATTGTTGAATTCACACAGTTATGTTTAATTTAGCTTTGTCTCTGATGTTTAAATAATCCGTAAAAATTAGTTGTTTAAATGTAGATAAAATGAAAGAAATAAAAATTAATGCAACTGAAGCAACATAGCATATGAGTTCATTGGTGGATCTTTTGAATGCAGACTTTGGCATTTTGAAAAATCTGAGCACAGTTTGATACACTGTTGAGATCTCACCATAAGACTTAATGGGGGATTTATTTCAATTGAACATTTTTATATTAGTCTTGTTTAAACCTGTTTCAGTTTGTCACTTGTTGTGCAGAACACATACAGGCTAGCTTTACAGGCTATTTGTATAGCTGTTCTAGATAATGCAACTTTTTTGATGGTAAATTTAGATTGTAAAAAGTCATAAAATAAAATAACAACAATAATAATAGTGATAATAAAATAAAACATTGATTAAGTATGTGGCAATACATGTGGCATTTAAAATAAATAATCCTTTTACTTTGTATGCAAGTTTTAGTCTGAAAATACAAATTTTTAAGTAATATTAAATCAAAATGTAAGTTGTAAAAACTAATGAATTTGAGTGTACAATACATAAAGTGTGTGTGTGTGTGTGTGTGTGTGTGATTATAAAGGACATGTGAGACACAATTGCAACACTAAAAGAGACATCTTTGTTATTGTTATTGAGCCTGGTAGATGAAGACTGTACTAAAGACCTTTTCTTTTTTCTTTCCTCTGCAGAAGTTCAGGAGGAGAGTGCAGGAGTCGACACAGGTCCTGCGAGAGCTGGAAATCTCATTACGGACCAATCACATCGGGTGAGTTCATCGGTGTATATGCGTGTTCATTAAATACCGCTCACACTGTAGCTGTGATCACTGCTCTGAGTAACACAGACACACTCCCTCATGTAAGATGCACTGAAGCTGAAATAATGCTCTTTTGTGTGAGGCAGCACATGTTGCAGCCAAATGCTCCTGAACGGACTTGTCATATTTCTGCACAGTGGAATTCTCCTAGAATGCCAACCGACCAGGTTTTTGTTTTGGGAATCCCAGCACAACTCAATCAGAGCTGAGAATTGAGTTTTAGTGAGAGCTGAAAATCACACGCCCAGTTGCATGCTGGGAGCTAGAATTAAGCGGATGTGGAAAGGCTGACAGAACTCGGCGAGGTTTGGGAAAAAGTCACAACAGGAAAATGGGAAGATGTGATATTCCAGTAGCAACCAACACGCACTCTTTCCTTGTCATCCCATAAATAAGTGTTATTATAGTTTCATTATATCAAGGGCGGATCAGACCAGACAAACAAACTCCCAGAACCTCCTGGGCTGCTAGACAACCCGTACAGAGATTTAGCTGCCATATGGTACTAAACTAGATTACATAAATGATCTAGATGAGATAAAGCAGTATTATCTGCTCACAGAGGGTTCAGAAAGAGTAACTCAACAGAAAGGTAACTCAAACTCTGTCCCTAGAGTTGCAAATATTGCAAATTATTCCTTCTTTCCACAAAAAAACATTGTTTTTTCCATTCGTTCATTATGTTATAGTTTAAGGGATATTGATCATTAAGCTGATCATTAATGCAAAATAAACAAATGATGTTTGACTTAAATTCATTCCAAGAACCATGCAATGCAATTGTATTGAGGAATAACTGTCTGCTTATATTCTATATTCCACAGTTCCATTTTAATGTTCAGAAAAATACATTTAGTAACATATGAGTAAAATTGCTCATTAGAAAGGCAAAGGACATAGAGACATAACTCATTTTTTTCACAACTGTGAGATTTTCAGGTGTTGGCCTACTTTTCACTGCTAAGAAAAGGCGAAAACTGGCTTTTGATCATTTCTGGGATCCTTGTGGTCTTTGTCAATGTGAGTGTGTGTGTGTGTGTGTGCAGTATTCTGGGATGTCTCTGCCGTGTCTTTGAAGTATCTCTCACTGCTGTTGCTCTGAGGGGGAGATCCAGCTGCATGTAACCTTTTCTTTCAGTCTCCGAACTGTGTTGAAGCTGTTTTTTAAGCTACTGAAACTCTGTTCCATGATGCATATTTCATGACATTTGTCTCCATATGGAAGTGTGGTTTCTGAATGCTGGGACACACTGTGAGCGCTGTGGAGTCTCCTGGATTATCTAGTCTAACTACTGCATGTTTACTAATCATGGAATTAACTCTATAATGTAGTAATAATAAAACATCAAAGCAATGCAGTAATGCGTACAAACTTTTGATGGATAGTTTTTTTTGTAATTCTTTCTCTCTTTCTCTCTCTGTTTAGGTGGGTGCGGGAGTTTCTGAATGAGGAGAACAAGGGTTTGGATGTGTTGGTGGAGTATCTTTCGTTTG
Organism: Enteromius paludinosus; assembly: GCA_032361165.1. Classification (NCBI taxonomy): domain Eukaryota; kingdom Metazoa; phylum Chordata; class Actinopteri; order Cypriniformes; family Cyprinidae; genus Enteromius; species Enteromius paludinosus. Next base: position 24,272 of record JAUMHQ010000208.1, on the reverse strand, counting down.
CACAGTATGCTGTCACGTAAGTCACCCGTGATTGTACTGAACATGAACACAATGAACACAATGGCTCCTTTCACGCAGACCGCTGCTGTATCTTTGTGTGGCTCTGACTACATGCCTCACTGCTGCTCCGGGAGGACCCACGAGTGTGTGTGTTGTGTGTGCGTGTGTGTGTGAACAGCCTGTTCACTGGGATCAGATCAAGTCACAAGATCTCATTTGCAACCAATGGCATTTTACAACCTGATAAGTAACGTGCTTTATTGTAATTTGGTGGAAAAGACTGTAATAACAGCCCAATGCCGCATCACAACATACTACACCCACTATAAAATTTGTTAGTGTGTTTGAAAAAAGTCTTTTAACTTATAAATGTATTAAATGTACAGTAAATATATATATATACCATTTAAAATAACTTTTTTCTATTTGAATTTTTTAAGCTGACATTTCAGTATGATCCTTCAGAAATCATTCTAATATGTAGATTTGCTGCTCAAGAAACTTTTCTGATTATTTTCAGTGGTGAAAACAGTTGTTTGATATTTCTGTGGGAACCACGACACATTATTTCAAGGTCTGATGAATAGAAAATCTAAAATAACAGCATTTATTTAAAAAAATAAACTATAATAAATTGGATTTTTTTGTAATAATCTAAAAGTCTTTACTTTTGCATTTGATCAAATGACTGATAGATCGATTGATAAAAACTACACAAAATTCCATGCATACAAATATTTATTTATTTATTTATTTATTTATTTTTTATGAGAATGTACAAAAAACAACAACAACAAAAACTATATGACATTATTATTTTGGTAAATCCTGAGCGGCTGCTGTTGTGTGTTCGACAGGTATGATGGTGACAGTTCTGAGAACAGCACAGAAAACTCTGTGGATAAATCTAAACCCTGGAATCGATCGATTGAAGATCTCCATGGAGGAAACCACCTCTCATCAGCTGTCACAGGCAACAGCATCTCCAGAGCCAGCAGACATTCAACCATAAGGTGTGAACACACAAACAGACGTTCTTATTAATACAGCACAAACAGAGACGCTGATAGCGTCTAACATTTCTGAACGCGATATGGTTGTTTCGACTGCCGAGACTGTGTACAGACTCCATGTGATTTCTGAAAGGCTCTTTTGTATGGTCATAAGGCCCGTAAGACTTTAAATGGCTTAGGAAACAGAACACAGTCAACGTGTGTCTGTCTGTCCGTCTGGCCGCTGACTCACAAAACTGGCTTAGACGGTTTTATTCTGATGAAGAATGGACAACTGACACATCACCACCATATGAGTATTAATACAGGAACTTGCCTGTCTGTTATTGAGCGTCCTGATGACAGGACAGAAGTATTTACACGGACCCTGAGGGGATCTGTTTGAATGGGTTCAATACAGTATGTTAAGCCCTCTTCACTTGAATTGGATTAAGGTCTAACCCTTATGCAGTAGTCAGAGAATTCCAGATTCTAATTTTAGAATTCTGCTCAGTTGTTTCTTTTGGGCTCATATCTAAAGCTTATATCTATTTAGAGGAGTTCTGCAAATATATGAGACATGCATCTTCAACTGTGTGTAAAGACAAAAGAAAGCCCCGCTGCAGTGTGATCTGACTCCAAAGTCTCAACTTAAATAAGAAATGAGTGTAGACTTTGCATTTGTTTGTGTTTATTTTACTGGCCAAATAATTGGTCTTAGAGTTAATACTGAAAATGTTATTCTTAAAAAAGATCACCCATTCTACATGTATGGGTAAGTGACACTCGTGACATAACGTGTTAATATACCAAAAATACTACAACTACATAAAAAAATCATTCATTGTAATTCTATGGGAATATGGAGGTTTACACCCCAGCTATAATAATCAGTGGTCATTTACCATTGAGATATTACTATAGTGTTTTTTTGTTTGTTTGTTTGTTTGTTTTTGAAAAGTCTAAATAGTTTTTTTTTTATTATTAATGATTTTTTTTTATTTTCACTTTGGTTATTTTAGTACATCATGTTTAAGTGTAAATGCTTCATTAGAAACCTAGCTAAAATAAAATGATTTATTTATTTAAATTTTAAGTTTGAATTGTGTGTTAGACTATATACTGTACCCTGATAACATTTAAAAATTAACCTTTTGTGGTTTTAGTTTTTGTAAGCTTTAGTGACCCTGATTTTAGTAAGTACATTAGAGAAATGATACTGTTGGAGTCACTTTATAACATATTTCAGCTGATAAAAACACATGAAGCCGTTTAGAATCAGACTTTAAAAGACGGCAGAAGATACAGTATAACTGCCATGCGGGCTTATATCAAACAGAGCTTGGTTCGTATGCCAGTTATTGATATTATCTTTCTTGATATGAGCATGCATTCAAGAAAGCTAAAACATTCTATTCATACAGTATGTGCCAATAATTTTCTTTGGGTGTACTTTATTAATTTTGTGTACCTTATGAATAAAGCACACTTTGGTCTAATGGTTCTGCTAGAATTTTGTCACAGGTTCTGTTGAATTCATCTGTGTAATTAATGCAGTTGTCACTCTGTCTGCAGTTTCCTGCTGTTGTGTGTTCCCATCTGCAGCACAAGGCATGTTCTTTTTGTCCTTTAGATAGAGTCTCCTCTCCCCTCCCCTCCATGTCTCACTAATGTGCAGAACTATGGAGGTTAGATTACAGAGTGGATTCAGTAGCTATAGCTGTGTATCTGAGCCTCTGATAGAACTTGCCCTCATGTAGTCTGTCAGGCATAATCACTCATTTTACTTGTTATTTTAAGCTGTTTATTCAGATCATGCTGCTGTGCAGGGGATTTATGAATTCACTTCATCATTCCTCACCATAAACTTTACCTGAAGTGGCGTGATTGCATAGATCAAAGCTTCTGCCCACATACAGTAGTTTTGTTTCCATGCTTCCCCTCAGCTCTTAGTAATTTGTAATCTTAAATTATGTACTGTTTTAATTTTTTTTTTTATAATAATTCTCAAATTCCCCAATGCCCTCCTGAAGAACACAGACTCATCCACAATGCCCAAAATGCTCAGAGAAAAGAGGGTACGTCTGCTGCATTTAGTGTTTAGCTCAAAGTTTTGTAGATTGTTATAGAGTTCAGTAGACATAAAATAAAATAGTATAGTGCTAGAGTATTGAGTTATTGAGCTGATTATTGATACCTACTGTTTATAATGTAACTTCATGGTAACACTTATATGACTCATGTATTTAGATTTAATTCCTCCTGGATGCCCAAGTGCCCTTTTCTTGGGGTTTCTTGTTTTTTTTTATGTGTATGTGTGTATCGAGCCCTGTCTTTGCCCCACAACAATAAAATGTAACTGTTAATCTCAATTTTGCTAAATAAAAGGATCTGGCTCGCATCAGTCACCTGACTGCCATTAACCAATGCTCACCCTTGAGGGCAGAGTGCGCTCTTACGAGCCGGGTATGGACTTATGCACCCCTCGCATCATGGGTATTTCTTTAAGGTTTGCTTGTTTTTGTGTCATTTAAGCAAGACAGTTGGGTTTTTGTATTAGTGATGGCATGTGTGTTTATGCTCAAGTTCGATTGGGTGGGTTTGGTTCATTTGCAGCCCTTTTATATAAAAGTGTAACTGTTACCATCATGGAGCAACCTGGTATCACGCCAAGGCGTGACATTATCACGTTTGTCCGCTTTGAAAAACGTGTAGCTGTCACGGTTTAGCCTCCTCAGACGTGAAACGTACACGTTTTGTGTTAACATGTTTTGTAGAAAATTCTGTGATAAGCTCACGTAACAGATTACAATGACAGGCATCAGCTGTGATCCACCACGGATAACCAAATTCATTTGATATAAAATGTATACTTTCATTGTAGCACCTAGCCCCACCTTTACC
>JAUMHQ010000208.1:0-14101 GCA_032361165.1 Enteromius paludinosus | reverse complement strand
ACAATGCTAATGATCATAATATCTTAATTACTTATAGTTGCATTTAGGACATTATAGGCATGATTACTTAAGTAACATTTTTCCACAATATAAACAATCACGCAGCTGACCTGTATTATATATGCATGTGCGTGCATGCATGCATGTAATAATCCAACATATTGAATAAATATGTTGTGTGCGTATGTAAAATGTGATCTGCGGAAATAGAAATCTGCTGTGCTTTCTACAGTGCAGATCTGTAGCATTTTATTTATATTCATATTCCCAATTCACAGCTGTACAGATATAAATGTAATTTATAAATACAAAAATTCGGTTTTATTGGGTTCAAATTTAGTATGATGTGTATTGTTTTTCAGGTTGCATGCATGCAGTTCATAAACATTGTGGTTCATTCTGTGGAAGACATGAATTTCAGAGTACACTTACAGTACGACTTTACAAAGCTGCGTCTGGACGAATATCTGGACGTGAGTAAACTCTAATGGTAATGTTCAGTATCTCTCGAACCGTTGAGTGATTTGCAATATGATCCATCACTCTTCCTTTCTCTCTCTCTCTGTGAGTAGAAACTAAAGCACACAGAGAGTGATAAGCTGCATGTGCAGATTCAAGCGTACCTGGATAACGTGTTCGATGTAGGGGCTCTGTTAGAGGACGCAGAGACCAAAAACGCAGCGCTGGAGAGAGTGGAGGAGCTGGAGGAGAACATGTCTCATGTTAGTACTGTGTTTACCGCTACACTCATTATAAACTTCTAATAGAATCCAGAAAAAAACTATCATTTAAGTGGAATATTCAGGAGTGCTTACCATTCGAGGCCATTTGTTTAATAATGCAACACCTGCCCAACAACATGACCTTACATGACCAGTATTGAACTCAGCTGAAAGCCTTTAATGATAATGAAACATGATAGGACCCTGTTATACATGTAGCTTGACCTTTGAACTTTCGTAACAGTTGGTCCATCTGGCAAGAGGTAATTTCCTTATTAGTGTGGCATTGATTTTTATAGTGCACTTTTCAAATAAATCAGGATTCATGAATACTAAAGTGATATTACTGTGAATCTGAAGTTTGATATTTACGCAACCTTGGCTTGACTCTTTGGAGACTTAAGTGCTGTCTCAGCTTGACTTATTTTTGTCTTTGTGAATCTGCATTCTGTAGCTTGAGTCTTAATTCCTGTTGGTTCTTGTTTGTGGTGTACTAGCTGACAGAGAAGTTGCAGGACACAGAGAATGAGGCGATGGCAAAAATCGTTGAGCTGGAGAAACAACTGATGCACAAAAATAAAGAGCTGGAGTCTGTTCGGGTAAATGATGCATCCTTACATCACATCCAAGTGATTTCTTGAGTTGCCTAAGCGGTTTGTTACATTATGAGTTCTTAGAGTGTATGTTACTCAGTAACATCAATGGTCATGTTATGCATTATTGCAGATTTTATGCACATCCAAATTGCCGCTTTTGATAAATCGTTTTATTAATTAGCACAATAACCCTTTAACTCGAACCCCGTGCTCCCTGTGGTGACAGGAGGTGTATAAAGACGCCAGCTCCCAGGTGCACACCCTGCGGAGAATGGTGAAGGAGAAGGATGAGGCCATTCAGAAACAGAGCAACCTGGAGAAGAAGATCCATGAGCTGGAGAAACAGGGAACCATCAAGATCCAGAAGAAAGCGGACGGGGACATTGCCATCCTGACGACACCTCCGCAGGGGAACGGGCATCTACCGGGGTCCCAGAGTGGTGCTGGGGTGTCCGGTGAGGGCACTGTCATTCACGGAGGAGGGGCTAACGGGGCGGCACCTGATCTTACACCTCCTCCTATGCCAGAGACACGTGAGTGACCTCTCCTGATTTTGTTTACTGGGTGTGACATTGAAATCTGGAATAAGATATTTTAAGATACTTTAAAAGGAAAGTGTAATATACATGTTCACAAGATCTATTTAACATTAAACATTATTATTAAGCAAAATTAATTAACTATGTGGAATAGGGTTTGGCTTGGGGTTACCTGTATGAATTTATGGATGATAATCTTTTGTTATTATTATAGTAAGTGCATGTAACGTGTAACAAGGACATCTTAAAATAAAGTGTTACCGAACCTTCTTCCTCTTGTGTTTTCTAGTACTAAATGGTCCATCTGCTGCTCCAGCACTAGCTCCTCCTCCTCCTCCTCCTCCACCTCCACCTCCACCTCCTCCTCTCCCCACTATGGATATATCTGCCCCTATGCCCCCTCCGCCGCCCCCCATGGCTCCTCCACTTCCAGGTTGCGGATCTCCCACCGTCATCATGAACTCAGGACTGGCAGGTAATCAAGCCTGCTCGACACTAAAGACAAAACCACAACAGTCATAAATTGCCATTATCACACACTCAAACTACCAAAACAGTGACATGAGAAGAGGAAAATCCCACAGATTTAGACCCAGATAGACCGCAAACTTCTAAAGAAGCCTGAAGTACGCATGAGTTTTTGTTTAAAGTTCATGCAAGAGTTGAGTATGGCTGCAGGTCTCTGGAGCCACTGTCACACTGTCTCCTCTCATAGCATAACAATCTTTAGGTTTCCTGTAAAAGGTTTATTGTCTGAACAAGCTCAGGTGAATCACCACTGAAGTGTGAGTCCGTACAGTGCATCAGATTGAAAAAGAAAATAACATCAGCTGAAAAATAAATGGTAATCTAATTTATGAATCTAATTTGATCTTTGTAGAGTTTGCATGAAGTTTTGTATTGATTTTAATGGAGCAGTCATGGATGTCCATTGCACAAGAATAATAATTAGTGCTAGAAATACTTGGGGACAGACTATATTATTACAGAAATGTACTCATAATAACAAAAACATACTTCTACGCAAATTCTACCTATAATAATAATTTCAGAATATTTCAGTCTCTAATTGTTTATTTGATAAAAACACAGTAAAAGTCTAAATATGTCAAATAAGATTATATATTTATATATTTGACCTTTATCATTGCTTATGAAACAATATGTATCTAGGATTCAGAGGTAAAGGAAAAGGCCAATCAGATCTTTGGAATCAGTGGTTGTGTTTTGTTTCCTCTTTAACCAAGTCTTTTTCTCTGCTTATGTTTGCTCTACCTGTTGCACCGCCATAGAGGGACCCATCAAACTGTACTGTAGGTTTGCTGTGTCATGTCCTGTGTGCTCAGTCTTGTGTGTGTGTGTGTTTGTGTGTGTGGTCATGGTATTTTAGTCTCTTAAGAAAACACACTCTGTAATCTTGATCTGACGACTGTGAAGCTGCATCGCTGGTTGTTCTTCTTGAAACTGAGCGTGAAATTGGATGCATTTTTGCTGAACTTTTCCTTACCGTTTAAAAACCAGAGAGGAACATTCTTTAGACCTTGCTTACAGAGTTCAGCAAATAACAGGACTGTAATGCCAACCTATGAGACCACATCTTCCATGAGATGTAAGCTCTTATTTCTAAACTCTACAGTGGACAAAATCCCTCTTTCCAGAGCTCAAGCCATGAACCACAACCTCATGGAAAACAAAACTACGATTCACATCAGCTCCACATCTACAGATCAATTTGTTATTAAGTTGCCATTACGAAACACAAACAGTCCAAGTGCAGTTTCACCTACAACACAACTTCTAACACAACACAAATACAAACTGCATTCCTAGCATCACTGTAAGAGAGTTCTACTTTCTGCACAGTTGTAGATTATTATTATTAAGCATTTAAAAAAATATATTTTCACAGCCAACATAAAAGCTTGATTTTTTTTTTTAAATAATAATTATTATTATTAATTATTAATAATTTATGAAATACTCTTTTTTTATGTTAAATTACAATATTATTATTTTTATTAAATAATAATCACAATAAATAATGATAATACTAATTTTCCCAACCTTTTTAACCCCTAAATTCATCAGTCTTTTTAGAGTATAAATTTTTTTTTCTATGTTTGAATTAATTTTATTCAGAATCTTTTTTTAAGAGAATCTGAAGAGAATCTTGCTAAGCCAGCTAGTTAATTAAATGTTTGTTTGTAGTAATTTACCTGATTACTAGCAGTTAAAGCTGATTCTGTCGCCCCCTTTAGGACTGAAGCTCTGTGTTTTCACAGGAACACAAAAAATGAAGTATGGACAGCATCCATTTATGTATTACCATAGTTCTGGAGAATGTTTAAGTCAGTCTTTTAAATGGCAGAATGTTCTTATATTGATAATAAAACATGAAAGCAAGAGGCATTTGCCAAAAAAAAAAAAAAAAAAGATTTCCCCAAAACTAGCTTAATTTTAAACAACTTTTGTCAAAGGACCACATTTAACATTTTTAAATAAATGTACATCATACGGCAGTAAGACTTAAAAATGCCATGCCCACTGAGTACGTGTTGTGTTTGCATGTTGAAACAGTGTGCTGTGCCGTTACAGGCAACTGATCGTCAGATAAAGCGATAGTTGCGTAAATTCAGGAATGTTTTACACACACTCTGAGTTTATTCTCGTTTTTTCTGGCCACACTTTCTGCATGGCCTGATATCACACCATCATGTTACCCATATCCCTCAGCTGAACTGGAAACTACACTTATTATTCTTCGTAGACTTTGATCAGAGATCAGTATTGTCGGATTTTGTTTTAGCCTTAATCAAGCATGTTGCAGTTTTTTTTTGCTGTGTGTGAGTCAGATTCAGTCATTAACCAGATTGTTTTAGTGAAGTGTGAACCTGCATAAATGAAGGAAAGCCAACGTTTGACTCATTCTCATACTGAGACGCTGTTTGAGTCACATCCTCAAATGTAAACCCAAGAACAGCCATGAGTGTCTGTCTCATTGCCTAAACACACAGGACAACCATGTTGCTCAGACGTGCTCTTTCATAGTTTTACTTACATTGTTGGTCACATTTAATGTTTTTTTTCTAACCCTTCTCCTAGAATTTATATATATCAAAATAATGACACATAAAACAATCGTTGACATGTGAATATGCTGCCCAAAAAAAGCCTTTTTTTTTTGTCAGCTGCTTACACACATATTTACTTGTCACACTTTTTCTGAAAGCTGACACAGAGACACCAAAAACAAACCAAATTTGCAAAATCATTTGATTCTTAGCCTTAGACTCAGTTTTCAATTTGATTAAACACTTTTTGGAAGCACAACACACACTTCTCATTGTAACACTTGCAAAAAATCTGTTTTTTTAAATGCAGTTCTTCATTTTGCAAGAGATGTGAGGCATTTTCATTCTGTGTGTGCAGTTTTTGGATTTGTGTGTAAAGTTTTGAAGAAAAAAAGAGAAGCTGAAAATGTGTGCCAGCAGTAAAAACTGTAGAATGAAAAGTATGAAAATCATTCTCTTGCAAGTAGCTTTGATATATATTTTGAGTACAGTGTGAGACAGACTTGAGATCTTATTTGAAACTCCAGAGAAGACAAGTGAGATGTCTTCTTCTCAGGAGAAACATCAGAGAAATGTGTCTGTTTGATTTCAATGCTCTCAAGGAGAAAAAATTAATACATCAGTAATTGTTTTTGTGCTTAAGCTTTCCTCTAGCAGTCTCATACTATCATAAAAGTGGCTCAGTTGTGATTTAGCTTCAGAATATCCTATCATCAAAATCACATTGATCCGAATATGAGAGTGTAGAGCGTTTCAAAGGTCTCATGTTCACACTTCCCCTCACAAATGTGCACCGGACACGTTCAGATCTGTGCCTGCTGTTCACAAACCGGCTTCACATCACTCATACTGCATGTTTTGTGTTTGTGTACGTGGCATGAGGTTGTTGACATGTGCTTTCTGTCATGTGTGTAGCTGTGAAGATCAAGAAACCCATCAAGACTAAGTTTCGTATGCCAGTGTTTAACTGGGTGGCGCTGAAGCCCAATCAGATCAACGGCACTGTGTTCAACGAGATTGACGATGAACGAATACTGGAGGTGAGGTGGTTTGGAAAACATTGGGGAAAATGAGGAGATTGTGTATGTTTGGCCAAGACTGTATTAAATCCGTAAACATTTTTTTTTTATATATATATATATACTGAATTGTTGGTTCATTCTATAGTTCCATGTTGATTTTGCTTTTTCTAGGTTGTCTGTTAGTTTACAGTATCAGATATAAACATTGGTGAACTTAGTAGTAAATAGTGACTGTGGTTTGCCGTTTTAGGATCTGAATGTGGATGAGTTTGAGGAGATGTTTAAGACAAAAGCGCAGGGGCCTGCCATAGACATCACCTCCAGCAAACAGAAGACCTCTCAGAAAGTACCAAATAAAATCTCGCTGCTGGACTCCAACAGAGCCAAAAACCTGGCCATCACGCTCAGAAAAGTGGGCAAGACATCAGAGGAGATCTGCAGAGCCATTCAAATGTAATTCACAGCCGCCATAACAGAGTGTACACAGTAGAAAAGATCTCTTGAAAAATGAGTATGAAAAAATGTCTTCATTTGTATTTTTAAATGAAAACGAAAGTAGCTGAAAACTGCAGCTACCATACAGTATGTGAAAACACACTCTTAAAAATAAAGCTGCTTAAAATCACAGCAATGCCATAGACAATCCATTTTTGGTTCCACAAAGAACTATTTAGTCAAAGGTTCTGTTAAGAACCATCTCTTTCTTACCTTTTTAGAATCTGAAGAACATTTAGACAAAAAGGCTCTTCTATGACATTGTGAAGCACCTTTAATTTGAACGTGCAGAGGAGGCCACCAGATTAATGAGAATATTGTTTTGATCTGTGTGTGTGTGCAAGGTTTGATCTGCGTACCTTGCCCGTGGATTTCGTGGAGTGTTTGATGAGGTTCATTCCGACGGAAGCAGAGCTGAAAGTTCTCCGGCAGTATGAGAAGGAGCGTAAGCCTTTGGAGAACCTGACAGATGAGGACCGTTTCATGATCCAGTTCAGCAAGATCGAGCGTCTCATGCAGAAGATGACCATCATGGCGTTTGTGGGCAATTTCACAGAAAGTATTACGATGCTCACACCGGTAAGAGTTGACAGCACATTCACTCAAGAATTAAGCATGATTTTCTCCAAATCTTTCAGGCAAATTTAGATTGTTAAGACATTGCCCACAGATCTCCTCATTTTTCTATAATACCCATTTCATTTCCCCTCACTTTTTGAATTATTTCAGAACCCATCTTCACATGATGCTTTCCATGAATACAGTGCAAAACCATGTTTTCATGCAACTTAGAATATTGGTCCCCCCCTTAAATACTTAAGTATTTATAATAAATAAATACTTAAATAATTCTACTGTATCATGTTTTTTTTAAATTGCTGGAGACAGGGACAAACGGGAGAGCTTGACAAGTGCAGTCAACCAATGTGTAAAATTAATAAGCAAAAAAAATCACACATTTTGGTAACACTTTTTAATGTTTTATATTTACTAAAACAATGGTTTTAATGCATTACCTAACAATAAGACGTTTGATACAGTACATATTCATAGTGATTATGTTATATCATGTTAGATCAGGTCTATTATATAATATTAACACAAACTTCTTTTTATTATGTTTAGTAGTACTTTATAAGTGCTGAGATTAACATTAACTAAGATGAATAGACGCTGTTGAATGATTTTCATGCAAACTAATGTTAACTGCTTGTGTTAATTGTTTAAGCTAGCTTTAAATGCAGCTAGTTTTAATGACGAAAAATATAATAGTCGGCTGGACCTTTGTACAACTTCTATTAACGCCTTTTGTTTTTGTCTCAACAGCAACTTCATGCTGTGATTGCAGCTTCTGTCTCCATCAAGTCCTCACAAAAACTCAAGAAGATTCTGGAAGTAAGTGTTTCACTTCTGCTCTGATTCATTTTTCTCCAGAGTGTGTGTCTTTATTGAGCATGTGTTTCTCTCTCAGATTATCTTGGCTCTGGGAAACTACATGAACAGCAGTAAAAGAGGAGCGGTGTACGGCTTCAAACTCCAGAGCTTAGACCTGGTACAATTTACGCAGAATTTTTTTGGGATTCACTTGGATATTGGCCTGTAAAGTATAAATAATGAATGCACAAGAAAAAAAAAGTTTTATTACAATCCTAGTTGTTGTTTATAGCATGCAGGGTGTAAAAGGACATTCAAACCAGCATGGTAGATTTGAATAATAATATTTTTATTAGTAACGTTGATTTAAATGGCTGATGAAAGTAAGTTGCACCACATACCTCTGGAATATTTCATCTAATCTTGTTGTATTCCTCTACCGAACAGTGAACACGTAAATATATATCTTTCGTTTGTGATTTGATAATTCATACAGTTTGCATGTATTTCTCTTCCAGTTAATAGACACTAAATCAACCGACCGCAAGATCACTCTTCTGCACTACATCGCAAATGTAGTGAAGGATAAATACCAGCAGGTGTCGCTTTTCTATAATGAGCTGAACTATGTGGAGAAAGCTGCAGCAGGTTTGAAACATGTCATACGTCAATTTGAGTATATTTGCGATAAACAGGGCTCGAACATCAAAGTTTGACAGAACAGATCTCTACTAAATGAGTTCTGTCTGTGTATTCTTTAGTCTCTCTGGAGAACGTCTTATTAGACGTAAAGGAGCTTCAGAGAGGGATGGATCTGACGAGGAGAGAGTACAGCATGCACGGCCACAACACGCTGCTCAAAGATTTCATACATCAAAATGAGAATAAACTCAAAAAGCTTCAGGATGATGCCAAGATCGCTCAGGTGCCATGAACACAGCACACACACACATCACACAGAACACAGCTCAATGAACATGCTTCACTCTCAGTTAAAGAGGCCACATCGTGAGGAAGGAACTGAGTTTTGAAATGTATAATTGAAATGATAGTATAATAAAAATATTATATAAATTACAAAACTGAGCAGTTCCTCCCCAGCATAGTTTTGTTTTTACCATATGTGATGACCTCTATGTGCGTACAGATATAAATTAAAAGCCTAAATTAAATGTGTTTATAATATTAAGCAATTATATCTCTTCAGAAGACTTGGATTGAACAGTTTGATGAATACAAAGGGACAAAAAACTAATAAAAACTGCATTATATAATGGGATTGTCATTTCAAAAATGTCTTTTCGTATCTCCTTCTCTCAGGATGCCTTTGATGAAGTGGTGAAATTCTTTGGAGAAAACTCCAAGACAACACCACCGTCTGTGTTTTTCCCAGTGTTTGTGCGCTTTGTGAGAGCATACAGGGTAAAGCGACCAATCACCTGCTTTACATCATCTGTTTCACTTTCTTCTTTCACTTTGTTACACAACTCCCAAATGCCTTACTGATGGGTACATTTTCTTTGTCAGCAAGCAGAGGAGGATAATGAACAGAGGAAAAGACAAGAGCAGATGATGATGGAGAAGCTGATCGAGCAGGAAGCTATGATGGCACAAGAGGATCAGAAGGTACTGTGTGAGGGAAATGGGTTACTTAACTATAAACTGCGTTCAAAACTAGCCTCTGAAGTGGCATAAATCAAAATCCAGGGATGTTATCATTAGGAAATATTCATGATGTTTTTTCTATCAATGCATATTTTATTTTTTATATTTATGAATTTATATATTCTACTTATTATTTTATTTATTTAACAACCTAAATGCAACATAATTCATGATAGTCTGTGCCTCCAAAATGTGAATGTTGTGAAAAAATTTGTAGTTAAAAAAAAAAATCTAATTTGTAAAAACAAAATCAAAAATTACAAGGTTTTCTTTTTAGGTTAGTATCTAGAACTCACAACAAATGTGCTCTTTTAGGTGTGTGTGTTTCCACATCTTCTCTCGAGACTATTTGTCTGCTTGGACGAGCATTTGTAGACAAACTCTGTTTTTTTTTTTCAGTCTCCTCATAAGAGCAAGCGTCAGCAGCAGGAGTTGATTGCGGAGCTGAGGAAAAAGCAGGTGAAGGACAGCAGACATGTGTATGAGGGTAAAGACGGAGCCATTGAGGACATCATCACAGGTAACTCACTGTTTGCTGATAGGGTCTGCATGCAGAGGGCTGTAAAACATACTACAAGCAGTTGTAAAATGTTAGTTTCAGCCACTAACCAGCTCTCTGTGACTGGTGGAAAGCTTTACTGCTCAATAACAATTTACTGACCAGTGCCTGAGTGTGTGTGTGCTGTTACTGCTTACAGCTTTGAGCTGGAGTACAGCTACTAAACAGTGATTAGTGTAGTCCTAAAGGGGTCATATGTTTATTTGTAAAGTGCTTTTCACAATAAATGTGGAAAATCATGATGTTAATGTTTAGATCTCAATATATATTTATGCCTTACAGTTGCATTTAGTAGATTAGAGATGAGCAATAATAGAGTTCATTACATAAGAGTTTTTTTTTTTAATTACAGTGCCTTTGATCAAACTTCCAAATTCTTATATTGTTGCCCACAGACAGTCAGATGAAGAAAACAAAAAAAGAGAGAGAATAAACCTTATATAACTGTGAGCATAGATAGATGTGAATTCAATATGACCCCTTTATATATATTTTTTTTTCCTTTCAATTCTAATCATGACAATATCTAATGAGCCTATAGTATTTAAGAGAACAGAACTAGATAATATTTTGTAGTATAAAAATATATGTTGTACCTTTTGTCTAATACTCTTGATAGCTGCATTACTATTGTAGGCGTGTATGTAATAATCCATATTGAAATAGATGGTTTCAGCTTTATATGTGATTATTAGTGTGTGCTGTTAAGTGCTAACATTTGTGCTTGTTGCTCTGGCAGTTAAACCCTGTGTTGTTTGTATGTGTGTGTGTTTCGTCTGGACGCAGTGCTGAAGACTGCCCCCTTTACTGCGCGCACGGCCAAACGCAGCTCGCGTTACTTCAACGAGGAGCTCCACTTCTAAAGCTTAGACTCTGTCTCTTTTAAAGGTCGCTGGATAAAGCTGCTCTCTTTCGTTCTCTGTGTGTGTTTGTGTGTGTGCTCACCCCTTCACACTTCACATTCCTGGTTTTATTTTCCTGTGGGGCGACCCATCTGGATGTGGGCCGGTGTATGGATGTGATGTCATGGGCGTGTTCGTTTTTTTCCCTTTCTTTTCCAACTAAACTCCTGCATGATAGGGGGTCTGGGGAGGTTTCTTCCACAGGTTTCTTTTGCATGGAGTGTGGCATAAATTCATTTTCATCATTGTAACATGAGTGTAATAAGAGGAAATATGATGTCACAAAAAACCCAAACATGTCACATTTTAGAAATAACTCTGTATGTTTCAGTTATGTTTAAACTGAAGTGTCAGCTCTATTGGTTGACACAGAGCGCCCTCTACAGTTTAACATATACAGTATGCCATTCTTCCAAAATTTGCCATTTTTGTCACTGTGTCATCAAAAGCATCGGTCCCACTTTGTAACTGCTATGTACTTGCATCAAAAATAAGTACAATGTACTTATTGTGTTCATATTGTATTGCACTTTTGCTGCTACCGAGGTGGGGATACAGGTTTGATGTTATCAGTTGGTGTAAGGCAGTGGTCTCAAACTCAATTCCTGGAGGGCCACAGCTCTGCGGAGTTGAAGAAATTAAAAAGACTATAGCATTTCTATCGCAAAAAGGTGGCCAAAATTGGATATTTGAATGAAATGAAATATGTTTCACTGAATAATGAATGTATTAACTAAAATAGGCTTCATCTCGTTTTTTTATTTTTCCTTTCTCTGCACCGGGTTGCGCTGCTGTCTTTTCCCTGATATAGACTGGTTGTCCATCAATTATGATCATTTGTATTCAGCCGCAAACATAAGGTGAGATCGCGCACAGACGCAGATGCGGGAATCACGCACATGTACATGTGTTTTTATATTATAAAATATATATATTTCATATTAATAATCATATATTATTATGAATATAGAACCAAAGTTTTTTTTACCAACTAGGATGGTGGCCCCCTGGGAGCTGGTGCACTACGTAGACTGCGTACTCTGCGTATAGGGAGCGCTGGAACAGTACACAGTAGATCCATTGTACCAAATGAGTAGTGTATATTTAAAAGTACATAGCAGTAAGGCAAGTGGGACCAAAATGTTTTTAGATGATTATTATTATACGCAAATTACTCAAAAAGTAAATGATGATGAATGTGTTGGGCATGGTTTGTGACATTGCTGTTTGCTCATGTGTTCATTTGTCCATGTCATTGTGAGTATATATAATATTTAATATCATTGAATTTTGGAACCATTCACATTAAGCTGTTTTTTTCTGCATTTCACTCTTCCATCTTTTCCTGCACTGATGGGAAGTTTCTAATATCACATGACTCTTTTTGTTGCACATGTGTTTAACCTGTTGCATGTTGGGATGGTTTTCTCTTATAAGCATGTTCTGTTCATTTGCCTGCATTTGCACGGGGTAAATGACTCATTTCTCATTCAGATTTACTGCTGCTGTTATATTTAGGGTTAAATCTCACCAAAACAGCCAGCCCAGGTCAAAATGTAACTAGAAAAAGGACTTATTAAAAACCTTGTCCACTTTATGTGAAATACATGAAATTATTACAGCTGTGAATTCTGACTGGGAGGACATGTTTACGTGAGATTGGCTTGTGTAGCATCGCTTTTAGTTTTCCCCATGCAGCATGACTGCTTGAGCTTCACTCTCTGTTCATTCTGTAACAATGCACTTCTGGGAGGCTTGACATTGTCATTGGTTTCGCTATTTAAACATGAAGTGACCACACAGACATCACTTTGTTGTATCTGGACGCTGGAGCCAATGCGCAGAGCAGCTTGAGTTATAGAGTTGATTACCGCAGTGTCAGCAGAGCTTCAGTAACACCCTCCAGCGCCTGCCTGTGGCCTTTGACCTTTCTTCTTTGAGCCCTGGTCAGCTTGGCTCCCTGTGCCGCGACTTGCGTCCGGTCCACTCTGTTCTGATCTAACCTCCATTTTTGTTTCCTCTCCACTCAGCCTTAAAGAAGAATAATATTACTAAATTTCCCAATGTGCACTGGAGGGTAAGGAACTCTTCCAGTAGTACCCCAGTGGATGCTACTCAGACCTGGCAAGCATCTCTCTCTTTATTATTATTTGTCTTTCATTCTTCTCCATCCATCGTAGATCAGTTGCTTTTGACACTGAATACAAAAGCCATCTTTTTGTGTTCTCTTTCTATCTGTCGTTCTCGTTAACACACATCAGGCCCATTGAGATCTGACCCTCAAGGGCCGAGTCTCCAGGTACTCTTGTACATCATCCTGTTGAACTGATTTCATTTGTAAATCAGTTTGATGAGGTGATGCCATGACTCAGAGACTCTGCCTGCATAGTCTCACGTTGAACTGACCCACATTTAGAGATAGTTGAGTTTTCATTAGTGCCATTAAAACCTTGCAGTAGGTACACTGTAGGGCTGGGCGATATATATCGTACGATATATTATGCGCATCTGGTCAATAAAGCTGGTTCTTTGATTAGCGGGAAATCTCCGTCACCTGTTTCCAAAAGGAACGCCAGCTTATAAAGAAAGCCGTAGATCACTGAGAAGCTGCGTGTTAAGTTTCGCGGGTGATTCAATGGCGTAGCTTCTCAGTGACGAGATGTGCATAATACATCGTACGACATACAGTATATCGCCCAGCCCTAGTACACTGACCCCAAAATGAATTAGCACTTATCAGAATGTCAGTGCATTACATCTGAATAAATGTACTAAAAAGGAATACCAAATATAACTCTAAAATACATTTCTTAGGATTGAAATAATAAACTCAATTTCGATCAATTATGATAACTCTCGGAACAGCAGTAGCATATCAATAATAATAGATATGATAATGTATTTGGTCATGGCAGACTAGATGAGAGCTAGTATGGACACACACACTGTGAGTTTATAACATTTGCTGCTGCTGAAT
The DNA here is from genome assembly GCA_032361165.1 of Enteromius paludinosus. NCBI lineage: Eukaryota > Metazoa > Chordata > Actinopteri > Cypriniformes > Cyprinidae > Enteromius > Enteromius paludinosus. Next base: position 179 of record JAUMHQ010000208.1, on the reverse strand, counting down.
GAATGAATAGGCAACTGGAAACATAGTTTATGTTTTGCAAATAACATGGTTTCGAGAGGATCGTGAACGCAGTAATAACCCACTGCTGTCAGCCGGTTCCCCAATCAACCACTTCCAATCAAATCGCTTTCCCCTTACTATAAATACGCCCCGATTCTACATTCCCGCATCTCGCTTTG
>JAUMHQ010000207.1:514348-536649 GCA_032361165.1 Enteromius paludinosus | reverse complement strand
ATATATATCCTTAAAAGATGCTCCCTGCATGTGTTGATCTGGTAATAATTATAAAAGGAGCATGTCTGGACTGCTGTAGAGAAGCTTTAGGTGGCGTTCAGGCCAAAAGTCATTGATCAACATACATATTTCATAATCTGCAGAGGAAAAGCTATCTGATGTCATTCTTATCAGCACCTGTTCGTCAAATGTCACACTACTGAAGGGCATCATGATCTCAAATCTACAATTTTTAACAACCACGTTGCACGCATGCATTGAAGCATGTGACAATAACAGAAAAAAAACTATTTGTATAAAGAAAACGATATGAGATATATGTGTATAAACACACATAGGCTTATTAATTGATTTATGTTGGATCCGTTAGATTTAGTGTGTGTGTGTGTGTGTGTGTGTGTGTGTGTAAGCTATTATATATATATTCAAATTCAGCGATACACTTTTTGCATAATTTTGCGAAGTAATAATTTCATACACTTACAATGTATAAGTATAAGTTATAATGAGGTATTTTGACGCATATGATATGCATGCATCCAGCAGGTACGGCCCTGTGAGAGCTGAAGGCATCTGTCTCATCGATCGCTGCCACAGTCATGTTTGAATTATGAATTTATCCAGATGCAGAATCGTCTTTAGGCCTTTAGCCACATGATGCTGTTTTCACCACGAAAGCCTTTCTCTTTTTTTGTATCAGCTGTTTCCCACGCTCAAATAAAGCACAGGATACGCATACAGTGAAATACAGCTCCCCTTTATTAATATCTTATAAACTTCAAGCATTGACATGAAGTACAATCAGATCTTTAGCAGCAAGGAACGCCTAAAAACAAGCAGACAAATAAATTAATTAAATGATAAAAAAAAAAAAGTATTTAAATGAAAACCTAATATTAAATATAAAATTAAAAAGTAGGCCTAGTTTACTGAATTTATACATAATATCAGAAAAATCATTAGGCCTATAATTATTATTATTACCACACATTCGCGAATCCGATCTGCTCAAACTGCTCATTTTAATGGTAATTTCTGCATTTCGTGAGTATTTGAGAATTCTCCTAGAAATATTTCGATGGCAATTTTAACTAAAATAGTTAAAGAATAGCTTTTTAATGAAAAATGAAAACTCATACTTCCATTCAAACTATTTTATAGATATTTAATAATAAATGAAATAGCATAATCTATAGGAATTGGACCTTTTAATTTCCCTTGATTCTCCAATACTAGTTTTATTTTTGTTTGTTTTGAAAATGTTTACATGCAAAGATGATTTTAAAGCGCTCTTCATGAAAAACAAAATTAGAGATGGCATCTGTTTAGATTAGGGTACAAACATCAATGTTAATGAGTTACAGGGGAGTGATAAATGTCCTGCATCTTTCTGAGAGGAGCCGCGCGTCTGAAGCGCGGCGGAGTTTACCCGCGCTCGCGCATCACGTTTTGTCTTATTTCGTGTTTCAAGAGGTTCATTTGCTTCGTAAGACCCAAAATCTGTGTATTTCCATTGACCTAAAGACTATTGATTTCCGATGGCATCGATACAGGAGGGCGCAGGTCGTCTGTCTTTCCTCAACATCTCTCACAAGATCTGAAAACACGCACATCTTGCGCGACGCGATTCTGACGGAGAGAAAAAGTTGTGCGACCACCTAAAAATAAAACTATCAAGAACATTTTGTCCAAAATATTAACTTTATATTAAAAGAAATGTGAATTAATTCAGCAGAACATGAAACAGACAAGAATCAGATCTTGTGATAAACATCAGCAGGCTGGTTTAAAGCTTGCATTTAACGATTTATTCACGGGTTTAAACTTCTTCAAAAGCTTCATATACGCTTTAAAAATGTAAATCCTTAATTTATTTATTTTTTTAATTCAATAATCATATTTATCCGACATCTGATATAGGCTCTTTTCGAAAAACAGTTATTTATTAACAACAATGAAAAAAAAATGAAGCACTGTTACTTTTTTAATTCATATTTTCCATAATAATAATAAATAATAATAATACACTAATAATAATAAGAGGAAGAATGTTTAATAATATACAAAGATTATTTTTATAATTGCTTACAATAATAAAAGCACTTAAATTAACAATACTGCTATAATATATTTTTCTTGAGATTACACGAACAAAACAAAACCCGTAAAAATGAAAGGAATAAAAATCCCAAGGATTGTCAAGACTGTGAAAGTCGTTCTATGACTTTCTCTGGTTGTGTCTCCCGCTGATGTCCACCTCAGGCCTGATCAATATCCTCAATGACCGGGATAAACTGTCTTTTATCACAAAAATAGACGAAGTTCCCAGTAAACAGCGTTCGCAACGCAAAGATCAGAGGAAGGAAAAGAAAACCTGCCGGAAATCTGACTCCTACAGAACTTTTTAGTTAACTGAAAGGTTTTGCTTATTTAATAAATAAGCCATACGATAAAAAATATATACAAAATAAACTGCGCAAATATAGTGGCAACGCAATCTGAAGCCGCGTCTCTTTAAATTCACAAAAAAATATTAATATTATAAAACTGAGTGTTAATGATCAGTGATAAAATAAGTACATCTATAAAAGGCAAAATAAAAAAAAAACTCGAGACTTGCTTTTCAGTATATATTTCTAGAAAATAAAAAACAATGCTAAAAATCATACTAAGTTAATTACTAAACTACTAACAACTCCTGAAGCAGGTTACAGACTGATGCTCATGATTGCGCATCTGTAATAATAACTGTAGTCGTTTCAAATAAATCATCAGCAAATAATAGACAAATAAACTTCAGAACATTTTGCCATTTTACTGGATCAAAAAAACGAACGCATGAAAAACTAGTGAAGTTTTACAGCCTCGTGCATATAAAGACATCTTCCTGTTTCACACATTTAAAGTGAGGTGTGCGTTTGAATGAAGCATTTTATACAGTTGTAAATAGACACAATTCGCATATCATTGCAGTGCGTAAAGCAAGCCGCTCTCATAAACACTCACACACGGGTGTCCTGTTCGAGTCCGAGCCGGTGCACGGCTGAATTAACGGCGAGCGCTCGCGCACATCCATCACGCCGGTGCTCCGGGACTCGATACTGAAGCTCCAGAGCCGCTGCTGCGCGAGCTGCTACCGATTCACTGCTGCCTCCACAAGCCTAATTTATTTCCGATAGAAGTGCTCATCAATAGAGGGACATTAAAGCGAGAAGACACAGAGCTCATTTGTGTAACGTTGACTAAGACAGCTCTAAAGTGAGGCCATTACTTCTGCGGGCCTACAGGCCTCTCTCAAACATGTGTTTACATCAGAAACACCCCAAACACAACAACACCCATGAGAAGAATTACTATAATTCAGAAGAAAGTGGAGCTGGCAGCTGCACCTTTAAAAACGAGGCAAATGCGTATTTAATATTATTAGCAGCAGCATTGCAAAGGGTTTTTCATGCAAGCTAAAAGCGTGTTCGGATCTGAATCAAATAGGAAATATTATTTAAGCTGATGTCACACAATTCCAAAAGCCTTATCAAGCAGAAATAACTCCTTAAAAAACATTTTTACACCAAATTACTGAAGGTCTATATTTAAGTAATCCAGGGAATTTTAGAGATGCAAGATTTTAAACTTTTATTAAGAGAAATAAAAATGAAACAAAATAACTCAAAATAAAATAAAAAGCTAATAATACAAATATTAATAGGAGTGATCACTCCCAAGTGCGTTTCTGTTTATATATTTAGATGAAACAATATTGCTGCATGCATACTGTTTTGTATGATATGATGATGATGATTAATATGGCTCATACCTGTGTTTTGAGGAAGGCGTCGGCCGCGGCTCGCTGAACCTGCTGCTCGTCTCTTTGCGCTCATTCTTCTCTGCACCAAAACTTTCTGACCTACGCGGCCCCCCTCACCCCGGGTCAGAAAACATAATTAATCAGTGTCAGTCGATATATTGATCAGATTTATCAATGACCACCCAAAAGAAACTACATGCTCTTCGTGCCAGCGCAGGAGAGCCGCACACTTTCAGTTCCAAGAGAGCTTTCAAACCTATGAAATGCTTCAGTTTGCGTGGAAAATGATGACAGAAAACTAGAATTTAATGTATTTATCAATTATATTTATATACGGTCACAGGAGTCTTTTCAATACAATAATCAAGCATCAAAGTAATTTTCAAATAATAATAAAACAATTCTTGTTAAAAAAAATGAGCAGTCATGCAGGGCTATATTTACAGTTATTAACAGATGAGCACGGTGCATATTTGCTGTCATGTTATGAAAGAGGCCACACTCTGTATAGATATTAATCTGGTCATGGACCAGCATTTTAGTTAATAACCATTTAATAATCGTTTCACACTTTATATTTGTCTCTCTCCTCCGAGGACCAACCCTGAACCAGCACACAAAACCAGCTAATTCAGCTGTAAGACAGATCTGATCGCAGCATGTTGCTGTTGATCATGTCTATTTAAATACTTCTCATGAACTAACTACACGACTCTTTACAATATGGACATCATAGTCACACCAGATGTAAGCTAAATATAATGTAGTAGGAAATTACATTGGATGTCAAGCTGCTTTGCAACGATTGGTATCGTGATAACAGCTAGCCTATACAGATAAACATCAACTGAACTGAATATAAATGATCCTGGAGCACAGGAGCAGTATATTTGTAGAAATAGCCAACAATACATATCAAGTCAAAATTATCGATTTTTCTTTGATGCCAAAAAATAAATAAATATATAAATAAAAAAGGATATTTAGTAAAGATCATGTTGTAAATTTCCTATACAAAATTTATTTTATTTGTAATAGGCGTTACTAAGAACTTCATTTGGTCAAGTTTACAGGCGATTTTCTGAATATTTAGATTTGTTATTCTTCTTTTGCACCCAGATATCAGATAATTGAATCTCAGTCGAATATTGTGCTAATCTAATAAACCATACATCAGTTGAAGGTGAATTTATTTATCAAGCTCAATATAAAAATTTTTTAGTTTTGTGGTCCAGGGTTACATATACACTGTGTTCATGAATGCACACACACACACACACACACACACACACACACACGTATATTAATAATATAGATTAATAATTCATGAAAATGTAACGAAATGAATGCTGTTATTTTTTGTCATAGAATGTTCTATTATTTAAATATACATAATCTCATATACCTAAAGTATATATATATATATATATATATATATATATACACACATACACACACACACACACACACTAAAATAATTAATATGCTATAAATGTGCAAACATTTCTTCTCATTTCGCTGTTTTCTTTCTCACGCATACAATGATAGTAGAAGACTTCAGCACCGTGGTCAGCGCACGTCTCTCTCTCTCTCTCTCTCTCTCTCTCTATCACACACACACACACACACGCGCGCTCTCGCTCTCGTTCAAAGACAGACTCGAGTCCCGCCTCTCGGTAGAAGCGCTGTTGTGCAGCGAGCGAGCCAGACGCGCACCGAACGCTCCGCGGCGATTTAACTAAGACAAAAGCTTCGGCGCGTCATGTTGGACTGACTAGCTTTAAAATCGATGGATTGGTTTTGAAATCGTTTCGGGGGAAAACAGGTCTTTCAGCGAGGCTCTTACGATGGAACTCACGATGGAAAACATGCACGGCGTCGCGTCGCACGCGCAAGCGGGGGACCTGATGAACTCCTCGCACGGCAGACCCCCGTCGGCTTCCCACCGCAGCCTGGTGACCCACGGGCGCTCGGCGATGGTGTCCAGCATGGCTTCGATCCTGGAGGGCGCCGGTGAGTACCGGAGCGACCCCGCGCTGTCGGGCCACCTGCATCCCGCTATGACCATGTGCGAGTCGGGCATGAGTTTGTCCAACACCTACACCACCCTCACGCCGCTCCAGCACCTGCCACCTATATCTACGGTCTCGGATAAGTTCCACCACGCGCATCCGCATTCGCATCACCACGCCGCGCACCAGCGCCTCTCCACCGGCAACGTCAGCGGGAGTTTCACGCTCATGCGCGACGACCGCGGCCTTGCGTCCATGGGCAATTTATACAGCCACTATCCCAAAGAGATGTCCGGCATGGGCCAGCCGTTATCCCCGCTCTCCAACGGCCTCGGTTCTCTGCACAACTCCCAACAAGCTCTGTCCGCCTACGGGCCGAGCGCGCATCTCCCCAACGACAAGATGCTCTCTCCGAGCGGCTTCGAGTCGCACGCGGCGATGCTTTCCCGAAGCGAAGAGCATCTCGCGCGGAGTTTAGGCGGCCACGGGCACGGCATGATCTCTAATCTCAACGGGATGCACCCACACAGCCACCTGCACTCACAGGCGAACGGATCCATGCTGGCGGACAGAGAGCGGCACGGTGGCGGCGGCGCGCAGGGCGGTGGATCGGGGCAGGTGGAGGAGATCAACACCAAGGAGGTGGCGCAGAGGATCACGGCCGAGCTCAAGCGATACAGTATACCTCAGGCCATCTTCGCGCAGAGGATCTTGTGTCGGTCGCAGGGAACTCTGTCGGATCTGCTGCGCAACCCAAAGCCCTGGAGTAAACTCAAGTCCGGCCGCGAGACTTTCAGACGCATGTGGAAATGGTTACAGGAACCCGAGTTTCAGAGGATGTCCGCGCTGAGGCTTGCAGGTAAGTCATCCTCACCTTAACACGGCCAGGATTAAGGACATTTAATCTGGGGAAAAACAGTACACGCTTTACTCTCTTGAAATGCATGAGTCTCACTGTGTAGGCAAATGAGCTCAATGTTTAAAATACACGTTGTTTAAACGTTCGGAACAAACCATGGCGTGCAAATAAGGCATAGCAGCGTTTGCCAATAAATGTGTTGTTTTCATAACTGTACTGTAAAAAATGTGCTAACATGCAATTGTTACCTTAAATCAATTTCTACCTGATTTAACTCATAAAATCGCTTTATTGGGGTTAATAAGTTAGTTAAACAATATTTTTGACTTGAACAAACCCAGATGATATAAATGTTACCATTTTTAGTCTACTATTTTAAGTCTAGATCAACCTGTAAACTACTGTACTTGGAGTAACCTGTTTTAGGCCTATACTTTAATCTATACCTGAATCTATTTATACAATATAATACTGCCTACTTCAACCTATTTTATCGGTTTAATAATAAAGGTTTCAAATGCCAGGTTTGACAGAAGGAAACCTTTTAGAGAACCGTTCTTAAAAGAACATTTTGATAATCTAAAGATCCACTATCAATCTTAAAAATAAAGGCTTCAAAGGGTTTTGACATTGATGCCATAGAAGCAGCAATTCTGGTTCCTTAAGATCCTTTCAGTGAACAGTTCATAAAACAACAACATGTTAACCTTAAGAACATTTTAAGAATCTAAAGAAGCTGGGAAGGTTCCATGGATTTTAAAGACCAGTAATTTCTAAGAGTGCATAAAAAAAAGCTCAACTGTCCAGAAAAAGCTTAAACTATACTGTAAAATGGCAGGTTTGTACCAAAATATTAATATCAGGCAAAACACCACTGCTTAAGTTTCTTTAGTTCAATTCAGAAGCGTATACACAGGAAACCCAAATAAATCATTTAACACAACAGCGATTTAAAACAGGTTTTTAAGTAAAAGTGACCCTCTGAGGCACAATATCACATCACATATATGTTCATGAGGGCGAATACGCCAGAAGAAATGTGCTCAAGTCATTTCAAGAAGACAGCTTGCCATTATAATAAACCCTTTGAATTTGTTTTCAGATTTTATTTAGAGTTTAACGGATACTCATTCAGTTTCTACCAATTCCTTTGAGTTGGAGTTCTTTAAGGTTCTTTACACTTTCGAAACGGAGCCTAAAAAAGCTTTTAACAGTAAAAATGCGTCTGTTTTTAACACAAGCTACAGAAGCCTCGTCTGGTGCGATTTAGAGCCATTCTTCTTAAGAGAGACGCCTTGGCTTTAAAGAGTGTTCCGGACTGGATGACCATCAAACATTACAGAACGATTTGCTGTCAGAGGCTGATAAGGGGAAGGAGCGACGACAGATGGAGATCGCCGCTCGCTGCTGCTGGGATTCCTCGCAAATGCTCATATTTGTGCGTGTGTTTATTTCTTTTTCTCTTGGGTGTCCCTCGTCCTCGGGGTCCGTTTGATACCCCCGGACTCTCACCGGGGCTCGGAGAGCGGCGGAGCGTGACCTCCAGCTGATCGATAGCGCGGTTTCCCAGCGTCCCTTTGAAACGGAGCAGATCAATGCTCGATTCGGAGCCGAGAGGCGCGCGCGCTTTGTTTTAAGGCGCTGATTACGCACCCGTTTGCACGCACGCGTGAGGCTGCATTTGCATGCGTCTGATGGGACGCTGGATTTTACGCACTCACTGAGAGGGCAAACGGCCTCATTGATGAAAAAGACGCGTTGATTAAAACGTTTCAGATAAATTATCAACATTTTAAACATCCATATGAATATACACAACATGTACGCCTACTTTAACCTATTTTTATGTTTTGTAATATAAAAAAACATTAAAAATATATAATATATCTTATAGTAACGTTATTGTTACTTTCTGTAAGATTACCCAAATAAAGGCCAATAAATAATTAAGTATTATACCTATATATATATAAATAATGTTTAAAAAAAAAAAAAAAAAAAAAAAAAAAATATATATATATATATATATATATATATAGTTTTTTTTTGTGGACATTTTGATCTATGCAAGATAGAATGGCAATGCAACTAAGTGTGCACACAACTGTAAATAAGCTGCATGAAAGTGTGTTTGCATGCAGAAATCTCAGGAATAACTCCAAAAAACATATTGAAAGAATACTTACAAAACCTGAAAGCACGTTGGTGTAAAGAGCCTAATAAGAGCTCAAGTGTGGCAGCATTAGAGCTGTGAAATACTCCACCACATCTATTCATCATATTGATATTCCAAATTTATTAGTATCCTAATCAATAGGTATTCCCCGTTCAGCTTTTGGGGGTTGTGTGGACCGAGGCGTGTGGTTAGAGAGGGCAGCATTAGTGACCTGCGCCTGGACACATGTCCAATCTGTGTGCATTTGAATGTCTAATGGGTCACTTGGCAACTGTGATTAATTGCTGCTCAGCACAAGACATCCTCTCTCTGAGGTTATTCTGACTAACACAGCATTCAGATCAGCATCAGAGGCATGTTAGTCATCCCTTACTCATCTTTTCATAAAACGACACTTCCTGAACACCTACATGTATATAAAAAATAAAAACCAGAATCTATCTTTAATATCTCAATCATAGAGAATGCCCTGTATTCTCATGTTTCTCCTCTCACTGCAAACTGTGAAAATAATCTAGAAGATGTAAGGTAAAAAAACAGAAAAGAAACAGAAGCTGAAGTTGCCAGAAGCATACAACTACAGTAATAGTACAATAGAAGTTTTACAAAGTTACATTTTTATCTGTTTATTTAAAATGACTTCTGTTTCTTTTCTGTTTTTTTACCTTACAACTTCTAGATTATTTTCACAGTTTGCAGTTTTTAATTACCTTTAATGTTTTATTAATCCACATTTTAAAATATGAATTGAATAAACACTTAAATTATTTTCTATTTATACATTTAAAAAGTATTTTTTAAAACACAAATTAAACCCATCTACTTGATGTATTTATATATAAAAAAATTGTTTTAATTATTTAATTAAATGTATTCTTCATTTTATTTTTATGCAGCACTCTTGATCCTCTATAGAAATTAATTTTGCAGTAAAAACAACAACACTTGAAATGTACTTAAATAGTGAAATAATAGTAAAAATAAATAATCAAAATATTAAATATGAATTAAAATGACAATGCAATAGCTAAAATCAAAAGTATGTTCATAACCAAACTTGTTATACATTATATATGCATATAAAATATATAAAATCTGTTTTTAACCTGTAGTATACAAGAACCACCGTGAGAACACTAATGAACAAGAAAAAGTCAAATCAAAGTTCATCACAACCTTCCCACAAGCTGAAATAAACATGTGCGCATACACATAAACACAAATACAATACAATATTGAATTTAACATTCATTTCACATCACAAAACCCAACATAACTGTAACGTCATTATTTCAGTGAAAAACAATCAAATATGACGAGGATTCTGGGAATGTCAATGCATGGGTTTTCAATGTAAATAATATGAGACATATTTTTTCTATTCCAAAACTACAGTTTACTGTAAAATGATCTAGACCTACAGTTTTCACTATATAAAGGAACTTACCATTAATCAATTTACAGTATTTTGTTGTTAAAATAAGAATAATTTTGTTGTAGAAAAGAGTGCAACAATGCCTGGAGGACTAGTGACTTACTTTGATTCTAGTTGAAAGGTGGTTGTATTTCAAGCAGCAGAGAAGGGTTGAGGAAGAACTCTTTGCTGGTCTCTGCGAGGCTTTGGTGTGGTTTCAGATGATATCTGTGTGTTTGTGCTGTATTATGTTCAGTCTGTTGAGGTCTGCGGTCTGAAGTGGTCAGACACCAGAGAGAGTCGCCAGCCATTTTGACACCAGCTGCTATGACCGGCCACACACACACACACACACACACAGGGAGAGAGAGAAAGAGACACCTCATAGTGGTTTAAATGCATATTTACTTCCATATAACAACAGAAAATCTGACCCACTATTTGATTTCTCTCATCTACCTGAACTACACGGAGGAAAAACATAGATAGAATCAGAACACGTTTTTCAAACGTAACTCACTGTTTATTTACACAAACATACACATGAAGAGTTCAAAACACATGACACTTTTCAAAAATCATGTTTATCACTGTGCGTTCCAATTAATCTGAATTAAACTTTATTGTTTAAAACAAAAACAATAAAAACATGGAAACTGCTGTTTTTGCAAATAAATGTTTAAAGATCAATAGCTAGGTCATTGTTGATGGTTTCGTGTATTTGCGCTCTTGCACAAATATTCTTAAAAAACATGTTTGTGGGAAAAATTTGCAAGGAATGCATTCATTTAAATGTGATTTTTTTCAAATAGTATTTTACTGAAAATCACACTCCAACAATCTTCATTTTGTTTATAACCATAATTGTATTTATTGTGATATAGTCTGCTTAAAATATATGAAACCAAAAGACGATGGTAACAAGTTTAAAATTTAACTGGGCTAACATTTAATGCACAAAAAGCCGAGGTCTGTTTAAGCATTTTACGTTCTGCAAACACTTCACAAGTGCAGAGATATTGATGCTCTGGAGGCTTCAGTAAATCCATCTTGTGCTGTGAAAACATCAATTGAGAATAAGCCTCTAATAGGGCTTTTTCACACTCAGAGAGGAGCTCGAGCTGTTTAATAACACACCACAAACACATCTAACTCAGCCCTGAATATCACAGATCAGGGAGAAACCACTGTAACACTCATGCACGGTGCTCTAGCATCAAATAGAATACTTGCACTAATGAATGCAAACACTGGAGACCTTACTGTAAAGTGTCACTGATATCCATGATGCTGTATGACGCACAAGTTATTGCATTTTATATTTGAATAACCAAACACACAATAGGGTAACTTGAATGTTTTTTAAAAGATGTTTTATAATTATGTACTATTCATTTTAAATGTACTTCAAATCATCAAAAATGCATTAATAATGCATTGTGTGTTTACTAATGAGTTTATGTTAAGTCTTTAAATGCAATTTACATGAACTGAAATGGAAACAGAGAGGGATTTTCACGGTTCCCAAAGAAAGCATTTGTGTGCTCTATAATTTAGAGGCACACAGAGATCAACATAAAAATCATTTCAGAGATTCCCGAAGGAAAGCAGCCGGACACTCACAGATAAATTATGGACATCATGCGCAAAGTCTGTGATTTATGCAGCGATTAAACAAACTGTGTTTAACTTTAAAGTACTTATGTAAGTACAAGAAAAAAATATATTTTTAAAAAAGGTTTTATTTTTTTTTTTCCATTTGAGTTTTTTTTGCAGTGTTTTATAGCAGGTTATTTATTTTTCTTAAAAAAAATTTTTTTATATCTATAGTTTATTATAATAGCTCATGAAGTGAATCCATTAAGTAGCTGAATTTTATATTATTATTTTAATAAAATTTAAATTTTAGAATTAAAAAAAAATTCAGTTAACATCCATTTTATTTCATGTTTTTTTAGATTATTGCTTTAGTTATAATAACCCTAAACCCGCTTAATTAATAAAAAGTAATTTAATTAAAGTGCATTTAAAGTGAAAACAGAAAATCTAAATTTAAAATCAACAAAACTATTAAAAATAAAAATAATATAATATCAATTTTAAGTCTTTATAATATGAGACTGAGTGGCATTTATAGGATACAGTACTCTATTGAGCATGCTGTTGCATACACAGTTTGCCAAGACTTGCATACTATTACTCATTCTCAAAAAACAGTAGATTTATGACAAATAGTGACCAGTATTTGGCACTTTTGAGATTCAGTCAATGAAAACCAGACAACAATAGAAGTATTCAATTCGCATCCCAAACCAACGGTTGGTGAACCCCACGAACCAGCCAATAAAAACCTGAACTGTTGTGAGAAACGCTTGATTTTACAAAGTCTGAAACATCTCTCCTGATGTCCGAACTGAGCACGGAGGGTCTCTCTCGTTCACGCATGTTCTGCTGAGAGATCAATAACGGCCCACCATCCCCCTCTTCTCTCTTTCTCTGAAACGCATCGCCAAAAAATGAGCCTCCATCCATTACGACTGCCACGCAGCTATTGGATTAGAACATTCACAGCAGCAGAAACTCACGGCCACGAGACGCGAGCTGAATGCAGATCAGCCTGATATCTGTGATCTAAACGCTCCGAGTTTCATCTCTGAGCTTCACAAACCTCACCGTGCATCCATTACATCTGAGCCTGGGGCGTACAAGCAGTCCTAAGAGCACAGGTGTGTTTATAGCATTATATAAACCAAACTTATTTTTCTTTTGTGCCAAAAATCATCAAGTAAAGATCATCCTCCATGAAGATATTTTGAATATTTCCTACTGTAAATATATATAAACTTTGTAACATTCATTGCTAAGAACTTCATTTGAACAGCTTAAAAGGAGATTTTCTCAATATTTTATTTTAAGCACCCTCAGATTTCCATATCTCAAACAAATGTTGTCCTATCCTAACAAACCTGACATCAATGGAAATATTTATTCAACTTTTCACCTTTCACCAATTTCAGAAAACTGCCCCTTGGGACCGGTTTAGTGGTCCAGGGTCACACGTGTGAGAATACCTGCTGGACTCCGTCTGTTATAAATTCAGGTTGAGGTTCTAATTGAAAACACAATACCAATACTGTCATACTTTATATTATGCTGTTTTTTAAAACTGGTTGGACACATATTATCATACAGACTAATTAGCAAATCACAGCATGGCAGAAGAACCGATGACTTGTTACATCATGCTATTCATGCCTCACATTTATGACAAGATGATACTGGTTTCCATCAATAAAGGTAAAAAAAATAATGAACTCAGTGAATTTATCATTGTATAAAAGCTGTATGGTTTGCCATGATATTTTACATAGAATATGTATATTTATGGTCTATTCCATGTAATTTTACACTCTTCCACCGTATTTCAAAAATACAGGAAAAAAACGTAAAAAATAACAGGAAAAGTCTGTAAAATTAAATTTTTTTTTACAGTGCATAGTATAATTAATTTAGCACCAGCTACCATGACTATTCATTAAGAAAAACAAGTGAAAAATAGGAAAATTAAATAGATGAAATGATAAATTAAATATTTTCTGATTAAAAATTCTTTCAAAATCTGGTATCACTTCATTAAACTTCAGACCATCATCATCCATCAAAATATATACTTTAAATATATTGGACTCAACATAATACCCAATTTGTCTCACAGTGTTGCCCAATGCACTATTGTGCTACTGTTTACTTGAAATAATTCATTCATAATGAACTAAAAATGCATTTGATTAATAAAATCCTCCAAAATAAGTTTATATATAATTAAGTAAAGTTAAATAAGATGTACTTAAGCTTCAACTTATCTCATTAATAAAACCCATCCAAAATATATTCACATATGATTACATACATTTTTTTTCATGTTCTCAGAGTGTTGATTAACTAAAACAATCAAAATATTTACATATTAATAAAAAAAATACAATATAATATATTCTCATATAATCAACGTAAAAAAGTATCACATACAAAGTTACTTTTAAAAGTAATGCGTTACAATATTTCGATACTTCCTAAAAAAGTAACAAATTACGCTACTCAGTTACTTTTCATAGAAAGTAACGCATTATGTTACTTTTGCGTTCCATTTAAAATATGGGCAGAGCTTGAGTGTTTGTTTTATTATAAGAGGTTCTCTTCAAATGTAAGGGTTCTTTCACACCAAAAAGTGTCACGAATAAACCTCAGTAAATTCACATCTGTAAAAATACAGAAGAAATACTTTTCAGCAATAATTAAAAAAAAACAATGAAGCACAATAGTTCATTTTTGTCATTTTTGCTTGAACTGGATCATCAAAGGTCAACAGCAAAGACATTGGTTAATCAAATGAGATTAGATGCATTTGTGTAATTTAATTATTGCAGGTCTGCATCATATTGCAATAGTTTATTTTAATTTTGATGAACACTGAATCTGTTTTTTGAGAGAGATGAATTAATGCACATTCACATTAGTCTAGAACTACACTGTATTCACACACCGCACACAATGCTCTGTATTTCTGATTTCTCCAACATGTCAGGAGTCAGGAGACTCGTCAGTCAGTAAAGAAGAAAACAAGTCACTTTTTTGAAAAGTAACTGAGTTATATTACTCTAAAATTAAAAAGTAATGCGTTACTTTACTAGTTACTTGGAAAAAGTCATATTATTACGTAACTCATGTTACTTGTAATGCATTACCCCCAATACTGCATACAATTATTATTTATTTTATTATCAAGAGCACAAAAAAACCTACAATGATTAAAATAAATAAACAAAACACCCCAAATATAATCACATAATGCTGAGCAAATCCGATTATTATTTTTTTATTAAATACAATGAATTCAAATGTCCTTAAAAGAGCACTCGATAAATAAAACACCCCAAAATATTCACATATGATTTTGCTGCAAAAAATGATGAAATAAATACTCATCTTATCGGTATTTGATCAGTAAGTTGCAGGCTGTTTTATATTCACATCACAGCGACTGAAGCTCACACACACACTTCAAAAGAATCCAAAACAAAATAGCATTTTTCTGTGCTCTCTCTCCTGAAAAAGTGTGTAAATGACGTTTAGCGTGTTGTAGAGGAGCTCGAGATCTCCAAACACGAGATCTTCAAATATGAAGCAGATGATGTCTGACATGGAAGCAGACGTGGAGGTGATCCGGTCATTGATTGAGGCTGGGAGAGAGGCGCAGGACGGAGGAGAGCTGCTGAAATGATCGATCGGGGCTTTAATAATTGATAAGCGGGAGGGAGGGAGACGTGAAGCTGCGTAACACACTCTGTTCTCGGTAAGCAAAGTAAAACGTGCCATGAATACTCACGCAGACATTAACGCTGAGGTGACCAACGCAACAATGGATTCCAGAAGAGAAGGGAAAAACTGGAGCGAGACTCTGATGCTCCGCTCATTATCATTTGTGTCTGTCAGCAAATACAAGATCTGAAGGGTGAAGAGTGTTCACACAAAATAGCACCGTTTATCCTGCGTGCATGCATCTGATCAATAAAACCTGCACAAAAACAATTCACAGAGGATTCAGTAAGTCTGAACACAAAATATGTTTTTATGCAACGTATGATGCAATAATAAAATCAAATATAACAATGTTTTTATTTATATTTATTACTAATAGAAATATATCGAAGTATCATTAAATAAAATAAATACATTTGATTAACGTTATGTTAATATATTTGGATTTAAATAAAATTAAATAAAATGTCCTCATATAAGCAACTGATTAATTAACACTAAACATATTTTGATTAATCTTATGTAAATTTAGCAAGGTTTAATTAAAATCAATTGATTAATAAAAATAAATAAAATAATCACATATCATTAAATAAATTTGATAAATGATGTGTGGGTAGATTTATTCAATTAAACTAAAAACATTCTCATATAAGCAGTTCATTAATAAAAGTGCTCCAAACATATTCATAAATTTGATTAATCATGTGTAAATATATTGGTTTTAATAAATGAAAGGAAATGTCTTCATAAGATCAATTAATTATAACAATCAAAATCTTCACATACCAGTAAATAAATATATATAATATTGATTATAAATAAATATAATTGGGAAGGTTTTATGAATATATTTAGCGTAGGTTTATTAAATGAAATGTCCACATGAGAGCATTTGATTTACAAAAAACACCCCCAAAATATTAATATTCGGAATATGTGATTATTATAAGTACTCAAATTCAGAATAAAATGAAAGAAAATAACCTCAGAGCATTTTATACATAAAAAAAATCCCCTAAATATATTCACACATCATTAAAGAGATAAAATGCGTAACACATAACGTTTTAGAGGCGTCAATGTCATCAAAGCAAAAGATACCAGATACACTGGCAAATATTAAGATGCATTTTCATTATTAAATTCAGTTTGTTGTGATAAAAAGAACAATACAAAACAGGTGCATTTCCACTAGTCTCTCAGATATTTAGTGTTGTTGTCCAGGTGTGTGTGTGTGTGTTAAAGGGTGAAAACACACAGGTGTGAACGTGTGCTTGAACACACTGTGGTCTGGTCGCATGTCTACATGCTTACCTGTGCATATGTAGAAAACAGTGTTGTGTGTGTGTGTGTCTGTGTGTGTGAGATTGGGTTATAGTGTGTGTCTGCGCTACACATTGTTAAGGCTTATCTGACTTGCGCTGAATCTGTATTGATTTCCTTTCCCCTGCTCGCTTCTGCATCTCTGGGGCTCTCGCCAGCAGCATCAGCCGCAGCCAGCCGTGCAACACACACACACACACACACACACACACACGGTCGTGTAGACCCCCTCCCTGCAACACAAGCTTTCTCATCAACAGATCTGTCTTTGAAACACACACAAACACGCATACAAAGATATGCACATATGGGAGATGATGAACATAACAGAGCTGTGTTCAGAATAACTGGCTACTATTTCTGCACAATGTAAGCATTCTGTTGACAGTATTTGAGCATGTAATATACATGTTTTATAAATGTATACATTTTAATATTTTTTTCCAAATTTTTTAATTAATTAACTTATTTTATTAGTTTTTGGTATGCTATTCTTATATTGTATAATTTCTCATTATTCATATTAAGTACAATGAACTGTATTCGAGTAAAAACTTGTTTTCATTTATACATACAGTACTACCAGTTTACTCATCAACTGTAAACGGAAGGTTGAGTCGAGCGCATTGCATTCTGGGATACAGTATTCTTTTAGTGTGCTGCTGTAACAGCTGCATATACAGTGTATTGTGAAATTAGCAAATGAATGCACAGCAAATCATGAAAATGCACAGAAAATGAGTCTTCGTACAGCAGAAGATGAACTAGCACAACACAAGTACTGCACTGAAACAAATATTCACTCAATTTACTTTAAGGTAAGTGGTTGCAATCAGTTTATTTTAACTACATTTAACTGACAAACTTTAAGTTAAATGTATTTAAATGAAATAAAATCAATTGATTGAAACCACTTACCTTTAAAAAAAAAGAATCATTCTCAAAGCATTATCTGCAATAACTTTAAGATAAGCCCTTTTAGGGGGAAGGACGGTCCAGAAGTGTCCCTTTGGAAAAAAAACAGTGCTCCATTGGCAGCTTTTGTACCTTTATTTCTGAGATTGTGTGTAAACACAATGATGCCATTTATTTGAAAAGGAATAATCCACTGTATTTCCAGTGTGCAGGAAACAAGAGCGATGAAGGAACAGTACAGATTATATACAGTACTACGCATTACAAACCTTGTCTGTGCATATATTATTCACAGGTGGGGAAGAATACTAGTTAAATCTGACAAACACTTGAAAACTATCTAAACGGATGGTGTTTTTATATTCTAAGAATGCATGTTTAGTTTGATATAAACTGTGATCGTTTAGATGTGTGTGTGTGTGTGTGTGTGTGAACGGAAACAACACACATACATAAAACACAGGGTTAATTTAAGATCTGCAAGTGATGGTTTGCTCTTGCAATGACTTCTTGGCTTTCAGATCAATCAAACTGTCTATGAATGGCATTTAATTGAGCTGCTGGGGATGGATCTGGTCTGTCAGATGTTTGTCCACTGAGAAATTGATTTTGGTCACCAGTTAGGAAAGCCACAAGACAAAGACGAACTCATCCTGACCTGGACAAAGAGAAAACCTCACTTATATTACACTACACCTGCCTTAAACGCTCTCATAGTTCATCTGATCTGATCGTATTATCAGAATGTTTATGAATGGCCCTCTAGTCTGTGTGAGATTTTAGAAAGATGTTTGAATGTAAGGGACATCATGTATTTTATGATTTAAGCGCTTTAAGGCTAAAATACAAAAATCTGCATCTTTATCTTTTCTTATTTTAAAGTTAAAGTAAACTTTTATGCAAAAACGAACCTCTATATTAAGACAGTATTCAACATCAGTCTGGTTAGGCCAAATAAATGCTTTCAGGTTATTTAGAAATAATCCATCACATTATATCCCCAATTATAGGGCAGAAAAAGCAACAATATGGGAAATACTTTTTTACATGTTATTTAAAAAAAGCTTTTTATACACGATATAAAGCATTGGATTGATTGATTATTTATTTTTACAGTAACTGGCACTGAGAAATCAAGACGCACAAACACAGACATTGAGACCAAACTCCGTTTCAGTCGCATATGAGATGCTTTCGCAGTAAACAAGCCTTTCTTAAATGTTTGAGGCAGTCCACATTTAAAAATATCAATGCTTTATCATTCGAATAATAGAATATTTTTTTATTATTTATCATATTACTTTATTAACTGGTTGACTAAATATTATAGTAGCCTTATATATATATATTTTAAACATGACTTTAATTTCTGAAATAGGTTCGTCAGATAACCCGTTTTTCTTTTCACAGAAAACCGCTTTAACCTCATTATTTATTTACTTTTTTATTTACCGATCGAGCCCTATTTTTTTTAATTATTGTTACTTCCACTTAATTTCATTATTTATATACTCATTCTACGTGCTTACATTACGGACCTTTAACAACAAACGCAGAATTCAATAATAAAGTAAGGTTTATATGAGAGCAGAAACGTTCACGTTTTCATACGACTACGGAAAATAATAAACATTATTTCAGAAGAGAAGGGGGAGTATTTTCATTTGTGCTGCTGGCAGAAAAGCGTGAAGAACAGATTTGTGTGGCATGCGTGCAGGACATCACCACACACACACACAAACAAAATAAAAATCGAATTAAAAGGTCCGCTTCAACCTTTATTGCTGTCGAACGCTGAGTACATTGATGAAGTAGACTACATTGACATCCATTCAAAAGCAAAGCTTCATTTTACTTTCGCTCACACCGATGCCTTAAAATAATAATAATAATAATAATAATAAAAGAGTACTCTTCAGAATTTGTATATTTCATTTATTTTATTTGAAACACATTAAATAAGATCCTACGGGACAAAGTAGCCTAAATTCGGCTTTATTTAGGCTACATTTATTATTCAATTCAGAATTTAAGCTAGTGAGCACTTAACTAGAAGAACATTGGTGCCGTATTCTGATTTTAAAAATCCACTGTAGCATTTGTGGCCAAGAAAAACTGTCGCAGTGACATTTTAAGCAGCAGAAATGAGCCGCATTGATTAGATATTAATAATCTATAAACGCGCAGCAGCATGTAATGGGTGTGTATTGTTGATCTGGTATGTGTTTACTGGGCCTTGATTGACATGACTGTTTCTCGCCAGCAGTAGCCCGGCCCGCGCGGGAGAGGGTTCGTTTCACCGCACCCAAAAACAGAACCGCCCCGCTCAAGCCATCGATCCCGAGCCGAGCTGTTAGCGGCCTGGTGCGGTTAGTTATCGATCCCGCCCCCCGCTCTCTCCGCCACGCCCACACGCACACACAGACCACACCCACCTCAGCAGACAGCATGTTCACACATTTACAACTGCAATGTTCATTTAATTTACTTTAGGAGGTTTAAAGCTATACAACCTTTACAAATGGATTTATTTTGCACAAATGCTATAACTTATAACTCGATCTCATGAATGTGAGTTTTAATGGCACGATCTTTTGTTTTTATTTGGAGTATATATATATATATATATATGCAGAAACTGACTTTGGCTTGCATATTGTATGCAATAGATAGGTTTAGGGGTGTGGGGTAGGTGCATATTAGCCTATGTGTATGCAAAAATGAAAATGATATACACGCCATCAAAGTGCGTATTATATGCACGCAAAAACTGCGTATTATATGCACGTCAAAGTCAGTAACACGCACAATCGTGCTATTGATGCACATTTACGCCATTTTGTGTTGAACGCGGATGAAAACGAGGCTGGTTAGACGTACAGTTAATGGCATTCAGTGTAAAAAGGGATCCGAGATCACTTAATTTCTGTTTTATGGAGTTTCTCTCTGAAAGAGTTCAGATGAACATTCAGCAGGCCTGTGCTGTGCAATTCCACTGAACGCACTGTTTGTTTCTATTCTAGTCTCGTTTTCATTCACGTCAGAAATTAGCCTAAATATGGCACTGACGTCTAATTGTATGATTTAAGTTGATTGCAATAATACAAAGAAAACTTGATCCTAATCTGACACCTTCGTTTCGTAATGGAGGATTTTCTAAAACAATTATAACCCAATCTCGTTACAGAAGCAATGGCAGTCTGCTGAACAAGAATTTTTAGTTAAAGGATTAAGCAAAATAATATGAATAAATTAGACTCTCATGGATAAATGTTACTTTATTTGGCCTAACCCATATTGTTTCAAAAAAAAAAAAAAAAAAAAAAAACCCACAACAACAACACAACAGTCATATGAACTCAGAACATTGCAAATATAAATAAAAGGACAAGCAGCAGCAGTTTATTTTCATCCATCTGAGTGATAAGATATCAATATCTGCGCTTACCATTGGATTACAAAACTAAACAAACGCTGCCCATTAAAATGTCATCTGCAAACACCACACACTCTTCCCGTATTGAATGTCTTTTCTGTGACTATGTGGCTTCCTTCACATGAGCTGCAGTCAATAATTTTCTTATTTCATCAGTGCGGGTTTATGTAGTCTTGATGTCACAAACAAGCCTCAGTGTGCTCTCTAACATTTTTTAGAGCATAAAATTATTTTAAAAAACGGTTCCTAATTCTGATGCAGTCGAGTCTAATTTATTGCAACATGCATTAAAATGGAGCAACAGTAAAACTGTTAAAAATCAAACCATTATGCTGTATTAAGGGACAACTCCCACACACTGCACTGTACATTATTGTTGAGCAGGAGATTTCCAAGCCTGGCACAAGCGCTGCTGTGTGACCTATATATTAAATACACGCTTCGTGGAAAGGTTTCAAAGCAAAGGTCAATCGATTCCAGGACTATTAATTTGTAAGAAAAATGATTTAAAAAGAAGCAGCGGAATGCGGTTGTCATAATAAACGACAATAAAAGGGTTTATATACTGTCTAAAGGGTTTATATGGTGTAACTCATTTGGACCAGGAGGAGAGGTCATTTATTGATGTTATTTAGGCTATGCAGCCAGATTCGCTTAAAAAAAGGTTACTCGTACGGAAACGTTATTTGGTTCGTTTGTTGGCTTGAGAGATAAAATGCATGTCTAAAATAAAGTCCTTTCATCTTAACAGACAGACTTATTATTAAAATACTCTGCTGAAGTGCGCATTTCAAGGCATGGATCAGCATTTTGGGGTCTGAAAGTGTTGTTTCTGGTAGGCTAATTATGATTCGTCACACTCATGCATTGCATTGCGTTCATTCACTCATGTTCCACGCTTGAGATCTCGCGTGAAAATGATAGTGTTGGTCATTTCCCCAGTGTTTAAGGTTTATGCATTGTCTTTAACGGTCTGAGGTCCGAGGTGATTTTGGGGCCCTTGCGATGTTTGGACATGCTCTGATATTTGTGCTTTTTT
>JAUMHQ010000207.1:482406-511136 GCA_032361165.1 Enteromius paludinosus | reverse complement strand
GAGTGTGTTCAGCACATTTACGGAGGACTGATTCCTGAAGCTGACAGAGCAGTCTATGCTGGCTGTGCACAGAGACTGGAAAGAGATTCCTTCATCTCAAAGCTCTTCACTTTAAAAATAAAGGTTCTTAAAAGGTTTTTTTTTTACAGCGAAACAGTGTTTCAGTTGAAGGTGGCTAAAACTGGTAGCTAAATATCACTAGATGACATCATAAAGGCAAATTCACCGATCTATGTAAAGATGAATATAGATAAGTGGGGAAGGTGAGAACTTATATAAGGTTTGTCCAAGGATGTGCAAAAGACTTTTGAAAAAAAATCAAATAAAAAAATCTCACAAGGGGTGGCCAAAGTTCTCTAGTTACAAAATTGCTAAATTGGCAAGACTGTTTAGAAGTTTCTAGTTCTTTATATTTAAAGAACCTTCTTTCACAACACAGTCTCACATTGTGACGCTTGGTCAAGACCCTTTTTTGTGAAAAAATGCTTTTTGAAGCTCAAGGTACCCCTTTTTAGTCACTTTACGACGTGAAGGGTCCTCCATTGCTTTCAGTTGTTTTGCTTAATGTAATGGTTTGCATGCATACATACATTTATTATATAATTGTCTACTTTTGGAGCACCCCTACCCTAAACCTACCCACCTCTGAACACACAGGTATTTACTAATATAATATAATATATATGTATATATAAACTAATCATAAACAAGCAGTATAAATACATTACAAACAAGTCGTGTCCCATTCCAAGTCTTCTGAAGTCATACGAAGTCTTTACATGGAGAAGAGATCTCACTCCGTTCACAAGCTGTCATCTCATTCAGAAAAT
Organism: Enteromius paludinosus; assembly: GCA_032361165.1. Lineage (NCBI taxonomy): Eukaryota > Metazoa > Chordata > Actinopteri > Cypriniformes > Cyprinidae > Enteromius > Enteromius paludinosus. The sequence continues at coordinate 510,306 of JAUMHQ010000207.1, read as the reverse complement.
ATACTCATGTCCCGTAGCCCGACGCAATCGATCACGAGTCAATAGTATTTCACAACCAACATTGACGTCAGGATTCTTGTAGCGGCATTTTTTGAAGTACACGGAAGACGGAGACAGCGTCCTCTCGCAAATCAATCGTTTTGCATCAACAATCTTCAAAAATATGAATATCTTTCAAATAAATGATGATGGTTGTTGAATCCGCCTGCTAGCTTGTGTTTTATTGACAGATGGTAGGTTTAGGAGCAGGGTTTGGGTTACGTGCTCATAAATGTGTAAATAATATCATTTAAATAAAACTGTTTTGACTGTTTACATTGAAAAATCACACCCCTACATATATGCAGTAATTCCATTGTTTTTACCCAATATATCTTAATTATGACAATAAAAGTATAAAAAATGATGTCGCCGGCATAGTGAGTTTCCTAATTAAAACAACGGAGGACCCTTCACGTCGCAAAAGGGTTTTGACCAAGCGTCAAAATGTGACGAGTTGGAGTGAGACTGTGTTGTCTTTCGTCACAAAGAAGCTTTTGTGAAGCAGAAAGGTTTTTCAGATGTTAAAGGTTCTTTATGGAAGCTTTTAGACACAAAGGTTCTGCTATGGTCTCATGAAGCACCTTTATTTTAAGAGTGTACTTCACAGCTCCTAGTAGGGCTAGCCATAAGAAATCTCAGATGAACCCTTTGAAGATCAAGTAGTGTGGTGTCTCCTAAAAGTCTGCTCTCGAGGCACATTAGTACCAGCAACTCTGGCAATCATCTCTTTCCAGTATACACTTTACATCTAGGAAAGAGCTTGAGGAGGAGTGCAGTCTAACCGGGGTTTAATAAACTATGCATCACAGCAAATTGGATGAATTTATTGATAGAGAAAGTCTGAGCTTCCTCGCATATTGTTTCCCATTCTTCATCAGTGAATGAGCACTCTGAGTCTTAGATTTGCCATCACAGATATTACCAGACATCAACGGCAGCAACTCGCCATAGATAAATGAAACGAGACCCTTAGGACCTTTTGTTCTCAGACAAAATAGCCTCGAGAGGTGAAAGAGGATGGTTGGATAAACAACTGAATGCAATATCTAACTTGTAGGTATTTAAAGAATTAAAACATTTAGAGGGTACTAAAAATGTATTTTGTAGCTGCTTGAAGGACATCCTCATAGAATTGGTTAAATGTTTGCATGCCCCAATCGTACCATTGTTTGGTTATGTTTTCTTTAGGAGAGGGGGGTAGAAAAGGATAGCAATAAACAGCACAAAATGGTTTTTCCATAAAACCCCCTTGCGTCCTTTATTTTTAAGAGTGTAACATATACTTAGTGCAGTCATTTAGGCTTCACTGTGTTAAATGTGTTACAAGTTGTTTAATTTGTACGACGTCACTCATACAAATTCATTTTACGAGTTGCCAATTCGTATGAATTTATAGGAATGACCTAAACCTAACCCCGCCCCTAAACCTACCTGTCACGAGGTTTTAGACAAATCGTACAAAATCATACGAATTAGCACAAATTTGTCACCTCGTACGAATACGTACGAATTAATCGTGAGATTGTTTCTTGGTCTCCTGGAGTGAGCTCTTGAAGCTCCACCCTATTCTGAAAAGGGGGCAAGGCACCAGGTAATTTGCATTTAAAGGGACAAACACCAAATTGTTGTATAAAATAATCATTTATACATTGATCATGGAACATTTTATTTAGCTTCCGACTCTTGCCCTGACGTTCCTGTTTCAGAATGTTTTTATAATGTTTGCTAAATTTTAAAATGGAATGTTCCCTTAACATTCAAACAACATAAAAAGCTTAATGGAATGTTTGTTTAAAATTCTCTGGTCTTAACAAAATATTCTCAGGCCCTGTTTACACTAGTGCGTTTTAGTTTTAAAACTGCATGCATCGTTTACAATACTCCAGGGTAGTGGGTTCAGTGTGAACGGAGCAAAACAGAGACTTTGGAAAATGATTGCATGGCTGACCACATTCGCTCTGCAAATCCTTGACAACTGTGTTGTACCCATAGATATGTGTTTATATTCCTCATTCAACCGCTCCAAGCTCGCAGTCCGCAATATAAATGATAGGGAATCTACCTTTACATATCTTTAGCTGCATGAGTGGTCATGCGACATGCACTTTAGGTTTGCGAAAACACAAATCGTTTTCATTTGGAAAATGTTGTTTTAAAACTAAAATGCACTAGTGTAAACGGGGCCTTGAAACATTAATTAGCTATACAACACTCATGGAAGCTCATGTTCATCTAATATTTTTTATGTTACTATTTGTCAGGGAACATTTAGAAGTAACTTTCTTTATAAAATTATAAAATGCAATGTTCACATTAATTAGATATAAATTGTATAGTGTGAAGAGAAAAACAAAATCTCATCACACTATCATGGTGTTAGTAGTGCTGATGAATCGCAAATAATCACATCCAAAATAAAAGTTTGTGTTTTATATAATAAATGTGTGTACTGTTTACATTTGACACATAAGTATGTGTGTGTATTTATATGCACACACAATAAATATAGGCTACACACTTGTATGACATTTATTTTGGATGCCATTAATTGCTTGCCAGCACTAGGTGTTTTTGGGATATTTTTGAATAGCGTCTGAACACTAGCAGACACAACTAACACGAATGACTCCTGCTTTCCTCTGCTGGTTGCATGATTTCATGCACGTCGCATTCTTGCATTTTCACTCCTTTCTTTCTCTGTGTCTCCTCCTGGCAGCCTGCAAGAGAAAGGAACAGGAGCAGCACAAAGACAGAAACATGGTGCCCAAGAAGCAGCGCCTGGTCTTCACCGACCTGCAGCGGCGAACGCTCATCGCCATCTTCAAGGAGAACAAGCGGCCCAGCAAAGAGATGCAGATCACCATCTCGCAGCAGCTGGGCCTGGAGCTCTCCACCGTCAGCAACTTCTTCATGAACGCGCGCCGCAGATGCGTGGACCGCTGGCAAGACGAGCATGCGGTCAGTCCCGGGCAGCCCGGCACCTCGGGGACCACTTTCTCCAAGGCCTGAGCGACTCGGATGCAGACGCGCAGCTGATGATGCTCTACGGCGCCCGTCAAACCTCGCAGACCTCTTCCGTGCACGGCGGATGCGGATGAATCATTTGCATTTGTCAGATCAAACGCGTTCTTTTAATCCATCCATCCCCGTGTTTCCTTCTCATCGTGGCCATCCCCTCACCTGTGCTTGATATTTGAGCTAGACATCTCTCATCTCAGTCTCTGGATTAGCCGGGCAGAATTTTCTCTCTCTCATAGAGCAGCAGAAAGAAGGAAAAGAAGGCAATATGCGTATTTTAGCACACGACCCTCGGTTCTCGGCCTTTGACGCATCAGGATATATCTAGATATTCATATAGCTTCTCAAATCATTTTCAGGTGTGGGTCTGTACTTTCACTGCCAGTGTGGCGCCTTGTTCTTGCTTCAGCACAATGATAAAGGGATGCAAAGAATCAATCGGTCCTCTGTATTCGCCCCTAAAGAATCATTTTACCGTAGGGGTTTTACAGAGAGCTTCACCTGCACAGAGCAACGGCGCCACCTCCTGGAAAACACTACAAACTCACGCTTAGTTTGCTGCCTTCAAGTCTGAGCTTTTTTAAAAAGTCCTGTTTTAGCTTTAAGTTTCAGTTTTTGCTGTAATGTTTCATAAAAAATGTGTGTATTCAAATTTTATCTTAGTAGTATCATTGATATAAGATTTATTTATATTTGTAGATTTATTTATAAATTCTATATCCATTTTGTTTGTCATTCTGATGCATCATGTTTTCATTTTTAATGTCTACATTGTTTTTTATTAATTTATTTTAGTACATTTATATACTGTTATCTTGGTAACACTTTGCAATAAGGTTCATTAGTTAACTACATTAACAACACTTCTACAGCGTTTTTTAATATTAATTTCAACATTTGCTAATAGATTATTCAAATCCAAAAATTATGTTTGTAACACATTAGTTAATGCACATTGAACTAACGTGAATAACGTGTATTTTTAATAACAAACATATAATAAATGTAGTGTTGATTGTTCGTACATGTTAATACCATAACACCTTATTGTAAAGTGTTAATGTTATCTTTATTTTATCTTGAATTAATATTTATGTTTTTAGCTTTTTTATTTTGCATTTATTACATAGATTTGATTCATTTGCATTTCCGTTTGAGTTATTTTAATATTTCAAGTTAAACTTAATGAAAATGAAAAATGTTGCCCATCTGAAATAATGTCCTTAAATTTCCACTAACCTTTATTTATTTATTTATTTATTTCAAGCACTTAATTTTTATTTTATGAATGTATATATATATATATATATATCTATATAGTTTTAGTAACCCTGCAATTTAGAATTAGCGTATATATTATATTTCCATTCTTTTCAATGCAATTTCCAAACTCTTAAGAGGGAATGTCTCAGAAAGACTTGAAGGCAGCATTAATCTGTCAGATGTCAGGACTTCTTCTCATCCATGCGCTTTTTCCATACATTTACGTCTAATATCCAAAGGTATTTTCCGTTACCAAAGATAAAACAATCAATAACCAAACGGAGAACAAAAGCTGTTTGATTATTTTTCTCCTGTTTGTGGAGAGCCACAGCTTCTAGTGGCCAAACCTAAAGGTAAAATGTCACTGTATGATAATTGAGTGCCAACGACAAATGCCTTAATGATAATCATAAAGGATGATTTATGAAACCCTTCCTTTCCCATGAGTCTGTGTGGGAGTATCCGACAAATCGTGCGACATCCTTCCCACAGGGGCTGAAAAACACTCATCCATTTTTTTGGAAACCAAATCGCTCCATTTACCAAAACGTACTGAAACTGTAAATATTACGCTCTTATCTTTCCTCCTTGTTTCCCTTCCCCCACCCCCCTCTCTCTCTGTTCCTCTATAATAATGATGCGGGTAAAAATAGTTACATAGACACAAAGTTTGTATTAAACGTCTGGACTCTTTGTGCTCTGTTGTGCATAAACTAAGTGTAAAGAAGCACCTTGTGACGACGAGAAACGAAGAAAAAAAGGGATTGTTGTGTATAACGGACATTTATGGAGAAACGGACTCCTGAACTCTGTAGAGATGGATATTGTCTCTTTATCTATCAATCCAAAGAGAAAAAGGCCAGGCGTTCGCCAGGTGACGGTCATCTTTGCTTAATTCCTGTCTCCATGTCCAGACAGGTAAGACAGCAAATGTCTGTAGCATTTTCAAAGAGAGCATTGAGCCGCGACCAGACAAAGAGCGAGTTTTTATTAAACAGTGTCATTGCAAACTCTGATGCGAAGCAAAAATGTGAAGAAAAAAAAAAGGGAACACACACCTCGTTTGTAGTGAGAATCAATGTGGCTACCTCACAGAAAACACAGTGGTGTGTGTGATACAGCCACTGATACCAAAGATTCTTCTTCAGCCTGCCAGTTTAACCATCTTCATCATCACCTGTTGCTCACAAACACATACATGCACCAATGTGATTTAGTGTAGCGACGCATTTTTATCTCAAACACACACAAATTTGTGTAGCTGTCTGAATGGGGTCATACTGGAGCAGTTCACACAAAAATTCAAATGTGATGGAAATGTCCTCACCCTCAGGCCTTACAAGATCAGGATGAGTTTGTTTCTTCATCAGATTTGGAGAAATGTGTCTCTGCATCAGTGTCTCAGTAATGGATGCGAATGGGTGCCGTCAGAATGAGAGTCTGATAAAAACATCAGAATAATCCACAGCACTCCAGTCCATCAGTTAACATCTGGAGAAGCCTGAAGATCAAACTGAAATACAACACTACAATCTGTTCCTCCAGTGACAAAGTGTTCTGTTCTGAATCTGCTCAGAGCAAACAGCGCTTACAAAACAGCTCTAAACAAATATGTGGCTAGATTTGGATGTGAGAGAGTGGAGGAATTTAATGCTGGATTAGTTTGATCTTTTGTCTTCTCCAGACGGTAACTGATGGACTGGAGTGCTGTGAATTATTGTGTTGCATTTATCAGTTGTTTGGACTCTCTCTGACGGCACCCATTCACATTCCTGAGACCCTGATGAAATGCTACACGTCTGCATATTTTATGAAGAAACAAACTCTGATCTTGAGAGGCCTGAGGGAGAGCACATTTTCTTTTTTTGGGGTGAATGTTTCCTTTAAATACAACTTAAACTCACAATTTTGACCACAAACTAAGCTACACACACCCTCTCGCACACACACACACACACACACACAGAGTAGTCAGACTGCATTATGCCACGGTGAAGGAAGTGGCAACCATGCAGGACAAGTTGAGTGCCTTTTTCCTTCAACCACGGGTGGAATTGCTCTGGACACACTCATACACACACACAGACAGACACACACACACACACACACACACACTTTTATCTTGCATAGCTGCATGTCTTGCATAAAAACAAGGGACTCCATTTCCATTCTGACAAAGAAGCACTTTGTTTTAGGTTTTTTTTATTGAAAGTAGTCGTTTTTCTATTTTCTATTTATTTCTCAATGAAGTGTGCAGGAGTCACAGACGAGCAGTTAGCGACGCTTAACATGTGACATTACTGTAAACGCCTCTGGACTCAACAACCTGGTCTCACGGCAATAAAATTACATATTTTACGAGGTGGTTAATCCGAACAAATTCATACGATTTCTTCTAAACCGTACGTATTTTACAAGTTGCCAATTTGTATGAATTTGTACGAATTACCTAAACCTAACCCCGCCCCTAAACCTACCTGTCACCGGGTTTTCGACAAATCGTACGTGAGGTGAGTGAGGTCGTACGAATTAGCACGAATTTGGCACCTCGTACGAATACGTATGAATTGCTCATGAGACTTTGTTGGATTCACACACACACTTCCGACAGAGCTATTTTTGTGTAATTTACAGTATTCTGGAAGTGTGTGCTTGTGATAATCGTGTTAAACTGAGGCATACCTGCACTGTCAGTGGTTGTCCAATCATATGCCTTCATCGGCCATTTTCACAGACATCCGACCAATGGAATTCAAGCGTTCATGTCATTTTGCGCTGGCAGGCACGTGTTGACAATGAGAATTCTGATATACCTCAAACACTTGTAATGTAAAGGTAACCTGATGATACAATAACAATGATAGTAGAAGATAATACTGCTAAATAATAGTTTTGGAAATATTGTGACTTGAAGCTTTTTACTGTTCTGTACCGTCTTGTTGAGTTGAGTAATTTCCCTGTCCATTTTTGGCATGCTCCCTCAAAATCAGCCATCTTTGAGTTGAGCTCAATGCGAACTTAACACTGAAGAGGTGTCAGAGCAACTTTGACCACGGGAGTCAAGATTGCCTGAAATTATCCAAAGCTTGTGTAGTAGTTAGTTCTTTTAAATGATGAGAAACACCAAAATGAGCTTTAGAGACCAAAGTAATATCATGGGGCAAATTGCTGTATACTTTTTGATTTTATTTTGATGTTCCATTTCTTTTTCTCTATCTTATTTCATTTATTGACCCATGTTTCTGTCCATAGGAAAATGCATTTCAGTTGAATTAGTGTTTGTTGTGCGTGTTCAAGTGATCCTGATATTTAAAAGACAAAAAAAAAAAAAAAAGATAATGAAAACCAGCTCTTCTGTCGTTAGGGAACCGCTGGTGATTCTTTTATGCATGGCTATTAATCTAACTGTTCAGAGACAGGACGACTCGTACGTCACGGTCAGGGAGAGGCAGGAGGAACGAGGATTCGTCCAGCAGGGAACGATTCAGTTTGATAACTGTGTTATTTTTGATCTATGTATTTATTTATTTATTTGCTTTTTAAAATCAAGATTTTGGGGTTCGTGTCTATTTTTTATATATACATACATGCACAAAGATTAGGTAAATATTACTAAGAAATGTCTGCGTCATATTTCACCTAAAAGTAAAATGAATCGCATTACGAAAATAGAGACTTTTATGACCAGTACCTTTTTAGCATTAAGCCATTACAATTGCATTACATTTATTAATAATGAATAATTATTTGTGTGCATACACACACACTAATATATATATATACACTAGACGATAAATAAGTCAATAAAAACCTTTCATCAAAGTTTTGAACTTTTTTGATCCACATCAAATGTTGACTACCTTATATAGCAAATATTTAGTAAGTACATTAAGTAATAAATACTATTATTATAAAATATGTTTTGCATATTTTCCTTTAAATATAAAAATAATTTATACGATAATACTGTATAATTTCACCTTTCCTCTGACTTTAAGGAAAATATGAGATGGACATTTTCTTTGTTAGATTCACTCATATCTGTCCATTCTTCTTTGATTTAACGTGTGGTTGAGTGTCCCTGCATGCGTTCAGATCCGAGCCCCCTGCAGGCGAATCCTCCTCCTTCCTCTGGTACCAGAGAATCAATCAGAACCATGTGTCTTTGTGATGGTAGAAGACAATCAATTTCCAATAAGGAGAAGAACAAAAGACGAGAAAGAACGCTTGAGAGATGGTCATTGTAAAGACTCGAGACTGGGAAAGAAACGCTGTGAGCAATGAGTGCAGCTGTGCATTTAGACCGTCCACCCATCAAGAAGGCATAATATAGATTTTTTAGCAGATTGCCATGGTAACTGTATTTCAGAACAGCTCTGATTTTAGTCATTTTCCAATGAGGCTTTTAGACTGCAACATTTAGATATTATGTTTTTCAGATGCTTTAAACACCACAAAATGTCTTCATTTACTCTCCCTCGTGTCCTTCCGAATGCAAAAGATTTCTTTCATTGTGTGAAAAAGAACATTCTGATTGTTTCATGGAATAAACATGAGCAGATGTATCCAGTTAACACTGACCTTTTTCTGAAACATTTTAGTGTCTGTTTTTTTTAGAATGTTTAGAAGTAATGTTCCCATAACGTCCTTTTAAAACATTCAGAGAACATTTAGATAAACCACATTCATTTCACGTTAGAATCCCATGTGAAATATACGGGACACGTGTGAAATATGAACTTTGCACAAGGGTAGGCTATATGTGATTTTGGAACATTTTAATAGTGTAAATTTGTGAAAGGCAAATTCCCATTCATGTGGGTTTTCTGTAATGGTTCATAAACTATCAGAAACAATTAGCAAAACATTTTGTTAGCTTGATTTGTATTTGAGTGAACACGTGAGACACTGAGTTATTATTTACCTGCCGTTTCTGACAGAATACGATCCGTCTGGACAGACTTGGTGACGAGCGCTGCACTGAGCTATGCAAGAACCTTCCAAAATCCCGCCATTTCCTTCTCATATTCCCGCCAACTTCCCGACGCCATCCTCAAGTGGTATTGTGATTGAATGCCTGACGAGGAGACACATGCGAATCCCTTATCAAATATAATACCACCACGATTCTCCAAAAAAGTGCCTACGCTCAACTCACCAGTTCACTCTGTGATTTTAGTTCCTGTAATTGTTTACAATGTAGCTATAACCTAAAAAAAATGTGTTATCACAATAACCCATGAAAGGTCGTATCAATGACACGATTTTCCGTTTACAGACTGAAATTGACTTTGGCTTGCATATTATACGCAATGGTTAGGTTTAGGGGTGTGGGGTACATGTGTATTATATGTAAGCCAAAATGCGTATCGTTTGCACGCAAAAACTGCGTGTTATATGCACATCAAACACGTGCGTAGTGTGCACGCTAAAGACAGTTTCTGCCTTTACGTTAAATAGCACACATTATGAAAATAACGTGCTATGGATACGTATTATCAAATTCAGCGCTAAATGCATATTATCAGCGAGGGAGCTGTGAGAATGAAGACGCGGTAACATTTACCTCAGTGAAATTTCGAGGGCCAAATCCAGTCATTCCAGTAAATTTCTACTAAAAGTAGGAATAACCCAAATCCAAGCACTGAATCACTGTAGTTTTACATTAGGGATAAGTCCAAATGATGGCAGCCGCAAATACTGCTTTTGGCGTGTTTTGTCCCGTCATTCTCCGAGCGTTTCGTTTCCCAGTCTTGATCTCAAAGGTTATGAACAAGTTATGTACAGTTACATACAGTATGTTCATATGATGAGTCTTTTAAAGATGGCTACACCTGAGTGATAACTGTTACAGAACATCTGTGAAGTTAAAAAGACCAGTATGGGTAAATACATTTGTGTGTTTTGAATAATTAAGTAAATAAAAAAATGAGGAAAACACCTGGCTTCATCATTTGAGTGAATCAACAGAAACATAGTAATGCTACAGTGACACCTAGCGATGAGACCACCACAGTAACACACTGGTCTGGAAACACACACCCATCTTGGTTGTTTTTTGTGGGTCTCTCCATAGGTGTAATGGTGTTTCTGCTGTACAGACTGTATGTGGTATTGACCTAAACCTACCCCTTACAGGAAACTACACACACTTTTAGATTTTCAAAAAAACCCACACCATTTAGTATGATTTATAAGTGTTTTGAATTACGGGGACACTGAAAATATCCTCATAAATCACCTTCATATTGTAATACCTGTCATACCCATGTCATTATACACATTTGTGTCCTCATAAACCACATAAACACACACCATGTTCTGGACATGGAGTGTTTTCATACAAAGTGACAAATATATGTAGCCAATTTATTTAGTCTTTCTTGAAGGGGAAACTTGTATCACATTGGAAAATTAAGGCATTTTTAAATGACCTTTTAATTAAATCATTGTTGATGGCTCTTTCAGACTCAGTCAACCTTTACTGATAATTTATTGGTCTTAAAATCAGATCACAAATTAACACAAAGTAACTGTTACTTAATTATCATGATAAGTGCATATAAACATACTATAAATGTTTATATTACAAACACTTCAAAATAAACAAATGCAGTAACTGAACATTTCCAATGATGAAATGCATTAATGCAATTCCATTGTGGTACAAATTTGCATTCATATTGAATACTTCAGCATGTGTTGTTTTCTGTAGGAGTGGTACCAGAAAGAAAATTGAAATGTCAGTTTGCTTAATTCAGATAAATAGTTTTAAAATCTGTCCTTTTATAGTGAGACATAAGTTAAAGAAAATGAGGGTGTTTTATTAAACCTTACAGGTTAAAGATGAAAAAGAGTCTTCTTTATTCACGATTTCAGTGCTTTTGAACAAATATATGAGCAGAAATATATACAAACAGACAAAAAACACCCAAGACAGTGAACAGGGTACAACATGCTTTTATGAATAAAAGGTATTTCCTCTTTTTTACAAGACAAACCGTATAAAACAAACATATGCATAGAAAATAACAGATAAACACTTGAGACAACATTCATACACATTATAATGGATGAGACCGAGCTGCTGTGAGATTGGATGAAAAAACAAAACAAATCGAGTTTAAAACTGCACTTTCATTCATCATGTGTACTGTAAACCTTCTGGATGATTTTTTAGCAAAGGTTAAACACATATGACGATCAAATAAAAGTGTTGTGCAGGAAAATGGCACATCAGAGACTCAATCGTTTCACCTGAAATATCAACGATATGCTAATGATATCTGGTGCTGAGCTCAATAACTCTTTATTAATGCCACTAAATGTTGAAGACAAACGTCCCTCTGTCACAGACATCTCTCTGTGAACTACGGAGAGAAATCATGTCTCTTTGCAAAAATAAGCAAAAGACAAGAATATATTGCTTTACATTAAGAAACTTTGCATGATTAGTTTTCTATGTGCATCATGTAATACCTGAAATATTCACAAACTCAGTCTGAATGCTGTGAAACATCTCACTAGATTATGGCTCATATTCAGACAGCGAGTTCAAATGAGTCAAACGACGTTTTCATCCAATCTCACCGCCAGCAATAAAGACATCCGATGGATTTTACACAAGTACAGGGATGCGTTCGACACATTCAGGGATCAAAATGTCATAAAATGTAAAGAAGGCATGCAGAAGTCCCAAATGGATACTTTCTGAAGAATAGCATTCCGGAACCTAATTACTTAATAAGTAGAAATATTAACAAAGGAACCCCCTTTTCTTTTCACACAAATTTTACTAGTCAAATTTAATCTTATTCAACTCTAAAAAGGCTGCATAGTACAGCGCTAATGCTATTTTTATTTTCTGTCATCAGTGTACCAACAAATATCTTGAATAAACCTGATCTCATTACAGAGCAACAGAAATAAAGATCATGAGTTTTATGACCTTAAAAGGTGGAAAAACACAGTTTCTGCCTTCCACTATGACACTTACTGCCATGTATTATGAGACTAACAGTCATATTTATATCTGCATAAAATTATTCTGGAGCATATGGCAGGTGAAGAGCTTCAAAACTGAGAACCTGAGAATCGCGGATGGAGATTCTCAATGGTTTGGTGGTTCATCACTAGATGGCAGTAAAGCTACACGACAAAATCACCCCAGAAATGACGGTTCATATCTCCCAAAATCCTTTCAAAATAATCAAATACCACCATAGGTCATTTACAATTACAACACATCTCTCTTAGATGAGTCTTCTCATTTGAAACGCGTGGTAATTAATTCAAGAACGACGTTAAACTGACCTCCATTCCAGATCTTTACCTCTTTATACAGTTGTTTTTATCAGTAGCTGTTGAGTACAACTTACAGTGTAGATATGGCTTTTTAGATGAATGCTAAAAATAAAATGATGTTAATTACCAAACACGTTAAACAAGACGATTAGCATAAACACGTTTGCGCTAATCTCGAGCTAACGTTACGTGCCTGCTGTTGTTCCAGGCGGTTCATTTTAATACTGTGATAATTAAGTAGTGACATGGCAAACACCACTAAAATGACAAAATGAAATAACCATAATACAAGAGAAATTTCCTCATGTAATGGCTATCAAACGTCCTTGATTTGCGCAAGGGATTGCATTGGCTAGTTCTATGTTGGTTGTTTACTTAAATACTTTGTGTTAACTACATAGTTAAATGGCTAACAGTACTTAATAACTACAAAAATAACACAAGAGAAATGCTGTCATGTAATGGATACACTAAACAACACTAATGATCCACATGTATGTGGGTCAGAACCGTTGCTGTAATGAGAGCATGAAACATTTTGTGAACTTCAGATGTTTTATTAAAAGGACCGTTTTTCCACAAGAGATGCCCTAAATTAGAGTGTAATGGGGTCCGGTGGTTGTGAATGAGGAGTTTCTGTAAAATAAAGCTTGAGCGATAAGCTTTCGTGAGTGAGAATCAATAGGAGGCGGTGGAGGGAGCCAGACTGACGAGGGGCCCGGGGACCGTAAGACCTACTTTCTGGAGATGAGAGGGGCATCTGCTCCGTCGCCTGGGCTAATGAGAGAACAGACTCTCGGCTCGAACACCACAACATGTATGAATCACAAAGAAGATCCTGTTTGAGTGCTGATGAGACAGCAGAGCTTTTATTGGACATGCTATCTTTGATATGAAGAAATGACATGATGCTCAGAGGATGTGTGAAAGCGGCTGTGTTCGGAATAACATACTACTCACACTATTTCTGCAGTATTTAACGCTGTTTCTTATATGCAAAGAACCCAGGTGACCTACTGCATCGACTCAAATGCACAGCTAAGCACACAGTGGAAAAAGGCATCCCACAATGCAATGCACTGACAACGTAGCACCATTTAAAACGTTTATCATTGCACGCGTTTTCACACACTATTTAAAAAAATATATGCAGTATATACAGTGCAGTATGCTAGTATTCCATTCTGAACACAGCCAGTCTAATTGAGCGCAAACCAGTTTTAGGAAAATTAAACCTCCTGGTCAAAGAAAACCATGAAACATTCCCAGCGTCTCCATTAATCTTGCCGCTTGAATGTTGGCAGATGCTGATGCTTGTAATGCAGCTCGGGGAGGAAAGATGGAAGAGAGAGAGACAGCGAGGGCTGGATGGAGGTCAGGAACGACTAACTCGCTCAAAGGAGGGAGCTGATGAGCAGCAACTCATATGATTAGAGGTGAACGTGTGATTGATCTATTGCTGTTCTCACTGCTTCAGAATTATCAGACACATAAAAGACTCAGTGCACATTTCATAGATGATCACACACAATCATAGATTCTTAAGTAAATGCCTGATGCCGCGAGTTTCTCCTATCGGATGATTGAGAATCATTCTGAACTGAATTGAGATGCTTTGAAATCCAAATTGTATTCCTGAATTTGAACTGCTGTAGCAAACGCTGCAAAATGGTAATGTAGAATTCAATGTAATGCATGAATTTGCCATAAACATCATATAGTATATTTTCTGAAACATTAGAAGATCAAAGTTGTGAAATGCCACACATAGAATTTGTTTTCTTTTAATTTAAAATCATTATATTTAATAAATGAACTTATTGCAGGGTTTGTTTGTTTTTTAACATAAAAAAATGAATCAAGTCATTACTTGAAATAAAATAAACTAGAGCTGGGCAACGATTAATCGTGATTAATTGCATCCAGAATAAATGTGTTAGTGAACATAATATATGTGCGTGTGCTGTGTATATTTATTATGAATATGTAAATACACACACAGGCATGTATATATGAAAGAAAATAAGTTATGTTTATATATTATGTTTATATATAAAATAAAATAAATTAAATCATATAAACATATACATGTAAATATATGCTGTGTGTGTGTCTTCACATATACTTAATAAATATACACAGAGCAAAAACTTTTATTTTGCATGCACTAAAATAAACATAAACTGAAATAAAATAGAATATAGAAATATAGAACATTTAAAAATGTCTAATTTCAGTTGGTTTAAGGTTTATATAAATAATACTAATGTATAAATATACACACGATGCTATGATTTACTTAATGAAGATTCTAATTGTTTTAGATAGTTTTCTTCCTGCACCTTCTGCAAATTAAATACATAATAATAATAATGATTTTATTTAAAATGCAATTCAAATTGGGCATTAATCAAGGTTTCTGAACATTCTATGATGCAATTCAAATTCAAATTCACAGAGTTTTGCTCAACCTGCATCAGGCATTTTTTCCAACAATGTTGATTAAATTCAGAAAAGGGAACAGATAAGTTGAATGCGCTCGAGGACACTTTACAAATCCTTTCTGGAGTAATCCAGATCGTGAACAGTGTCGGCAGGTCATTTCAGTTCATCGTCCAGTTCATGGAGGAGGAAAGGAAGGGTCACTGAGAGGAAGCCGGGTTTCTGTGGGATGGATCCCGGCTGAGCCTCTGATCTCTCGTTCTATCATCACCACACCTAAACACAGTGACTGACTGCACGGCTAGAGGCTAACGCTAACAGAAAGAGCTAAACTAAAACAGTTCAACCCATCAACAACATCGAATCACAGGCCACGTGGACAACATCTACTGTGCTCACACGACCACGACTCCAGCCTACGGACCGTGGATGATGTCGGTGAGGTCTGAGAACAACGAGCTGCGCTTCAAACGCGCGAAAAACAAACAGCAAAGGGTCACAAAACCTGATATGTTTGCTTCACCTCATCCAGACGTTACCAAAGATGAAATACAGTCAAACCAGCTGGACGTCACACTCCATTTATCACTCGTGTATCTTCACGGATTAGATAATGTCATAATGCTCAGGCCTTACAAGATTAAATTAAGCACTTACTGTCATCACAGATTACGCTAATAATTAAAGAACGATGATCAACATACTGTAGCTCCCTTCTTCGGGAAATGGAACCTCATATGTGATGATTTCAAAGATTGATCATATCAATGAAATCAAGAAATACTGAAATTAAATTTCCTATTTTAAATATAACTATTAAAAACTATTGCTTTTGAATAGTAAACATTATATTTTGACAGAAAAAAAATATATTTTATTGCATTTGCAAACATTTCTCGGTTGTTTAGTTTAACTCAAGGTACTAATATAAACTAAATTTAAATAAAAATGAATTAAAATTAATAAAATAAACAAAGAGACATAAATAAAATTTAATTATTAAACTTTAAAATGAAATATGTAATTGCATTATTTAAATTTAAATGACATTATATATATGTGTGTATAGACTAAAATCTGCAAACCATCTACTGTGTAAAACTATCTATGCATATACATATAAATATACATATATATATATAGATATATATATACGGGTAGTTAACAAATAAAAATTGAATTGTGTCCTATGGTGTGACAGCAAAAACGTAGAAAAAAAAACACGACTGTGTATGTATATATACTTTTTGGCAAATTGTCCTTATTTATGTATACTATATGTATACTTATATTGCTTAACAGTTTAAAACTGATTTTTCTAGGTTCTGTCTTGTTGCCTATTTAGCTCACTAGATTGTTGAACAGAGCATAGTCTATGCCTACTGTTAGAAAAAGCGTAACTAGCGTCGCTCTGGGGCTGTGAGTGAGTCTCTGCTCTTAGTTGATTATGTAAGTCAAGCTCAATGAAGCATCAAACATTCAGCCTTCTACTCAAAGACATCAGTACTAACAACAGCATTTCAGAAGAAGACAACAAAGCAACCTGAACGTAATACCTAAGATAATACTGTAACATTTACACATCTTATGTAGGACTATTGTAAATACGATTTTTTTCCCAGTTGATTTTCAGTTGTATATAAAACAAAGATTATTGGAGTGTTTGAAAATAATTAAGAACTATTTTAGCCTTTCTAGTTTCATTTGTGAAAGTTACTAGAGAGTGAAAACTGCTAGTACACAAAATGTATTTCAGTGTGTACTGTAAAAAAATACATACAAAATTTGGACATTTTACTGTATTAATATCAAGGCATTTTCTGTAATGATTTTATTAGGTCTTTTACCTGAATTTTGTTCAGAGTTAACAGACATTTACTTTTACACTAATTATAGTTTTCATTAATATTTTGAATTAGATTTTATATTTATATATCTTAATTTACGTTTTAAGCTTCAGATACATTTTTGTATTTTGTAAATTTGTATCAATTTAAATTTGTAACAAATTTTATTAGTTGTTTGATTGCTTTTAAAATGTGATTTTAAGTAACACTTTACAATAAGGTTCATTAGTTAACGTTATGAGTTAACAAGCTTGAACAATACTTCTACAGCATTTATTAATCTTAGTTAATTTACTAACGCATTATAAAAATCACACATTGTGCTTGTTAACATTAGTTAATGCACTGTGTGTGAACAAACATTAGCTAACTACTGTAACATTTTATTAACTAATATTAAAATAATGAAGAAATACTGTGATACATTGTTCATGTTAAACGGATGAAATCGTATTGTAAAGCGTTACCTTGTTTTTACTGCAGTTTTAATTTTAGTTATCAATGATCAAAGTACTAATTGAAAAAAAGTGTTGCCTTGGCAACTAGTAAAATCTTTTAGTTTGTACTTTTGTTTTGTTTTCAATTCATGAACAAAAATGATTTGCTTTATGGTTTTAGTTTAGTAGAATACACCAGTGCCCTCTAGTTACGTCATCCTGATGGTGATATCCAGCAGATCGGACTGTATTTGTCATATTGCACACACACTCCAGGACGGGTGAGTTTAAGTTCAAACATTCTTCATTTATGGCTCTTGTAGCTTATTGGTTAACTAATCTGTTTTCAGCATCAGCAGCCGGTTAATACACAAGCATTACGCACAGAACAAGTTTGTCGTAATCGTTCTGCTTCTCAGTGGTTTTCTCAGAAACGCTGCTGTGGTGTTGAGAACAGATTCTGTTGAGATTTCAGTTGGCATATTTAAAACACTAAAGAAAAGAAACGATTCAAAGTAGTACAAAAACACATAAACAAATGAGAATACCCTCTACAGTCAAAGACACATGGACTAGATGGGCGACATAACTTCATGTACATCCGTGGTCACCAGCCAGGGACCCTCCCTCATTGAGACCCAGTCAGGGGGATGATGGGAAATGACCTGGGGGTTTGGACTGGGCAGGAGAAGCAGAGACGTTCACACACCGGCCGCTAAAACATAGAGCGTCAGGACGAGAGAAAATCAGCGTGTGCGTTATGATAATCTATATATCAATGATAATGTGCAATACCACTGTATAGCGATTAGTGCATGTGAAACAGAAAATGAATTCACAGTGAAGCCAATGAATAAACAAATGCATCTAAATTGTGCACTTATTAGTCATAAATGCATAAAAGAGGCTGAGTAGAAAAATAAAATATGCAGTTATTGCAAATGGAAGATGATGCACTATTGCTGTAAACCTCATGTAAGTATATGGCTCTAGTGTGTGTGTGTGTGTGTGTGTGTGTGTGTGTGTTTCTCGCCGCTCCTGACGTCTAGCCGTTCCGACACTGATGCTGCCTCCCCCCATGAAGGCCAGCAGGTTGTCGGTGTGTGCATGGAGCGAAGGCTGATCGAGGGGGATCGTGGGTAAGCCACCCCTCTTCAGCCCGGTCCAGGCTCATTAAAACATGAACCGTGCAGCCAGAACACAAAGCTGAGTGTATCTGGCTGACGGTGACGCGGCCGGTGCATTTGTCCCAACTCACACAGGTGCTCATCGCAGAAGCTGGAATGACTCTTTTAATAGCGCTTTGCATAATTGTTTGCTTGTTTGTTCCATGCACAACAAATTTGTGAACTTTGATGTGATTTAGTTCCTCGTCTCAGCTGTGGTTTGGTGGAAGCAGACTTTGCATTAAAGCGCATTATGGAAATCGCCTCGGTGTCTAAATTATTATGCTAATTAACAACTGCAAAGAGCAAATTTACATGCCATTAGTTTTTATAAATCATCCAAAGATGACACTGTGGCTGTTTTTCGAATTGTAATGTTCTAGTTAACCAGCTGACCGTGCACAAAACGATTATTGAAAGGAAACTTAATTGACAAAAAAGTGCAAAAAACGTCGGTATTTGTTACTGTACTGTTTGCCCAGCAGCTGCAGCAGAAAGGCAGTGAGAACAAGGTTGCATTGTTATTATCGTTAACTACCATTATTTAATAACGTACATTAACTAAAACAAAATGTTTCAAATTACGTTTACTTAAAGCGGAATTGCAAAAACTACTGGAAGAGAAAACTGAGGAAAAAAAAAAAATAATATATATATATATATATATATATATATATATTCATTTTTATTTTTTTAACTTAAATACTACTTTTTTTACTACTTAAAATAACTACTGGAAAAATGTATTAGAAACATTCATAAAACAAAAAACAAAAACAAAATAAAAAACAAAAAGCACAAAGAAAACAGAATAATATAAATACAAAAAACAGTTCATAAGTATATAATCATATTTTAATAGTACGTAAATAACACTGCAAGCTGGTCACGTTTCTGTGTGTTTCGTGTGTATTTCTGCGATTCAGCACCGTGTGTGTTAGCGTTGGGCGTTTATGCTTCTCCCAGGGGGCCCCTGGCTGCGTTGTTTCATATCATCTTCATGTTGAACTTGCGCGTTCCTCCGGATCCGCCGGTGGTGGTGGGTCCCTCGGTCTTCCTGAAGGAGTACTCCACGGTGAAGTTGTTCTTGCGCTGTCCTCGTCCGCGACTCCATACAAACAGCAGCAGGAAGCAGAAGAGCACCACGCCCAGGAAAGTGATGCAGCCCATGGCCGTGGACACCAGGATGGTGGTCAAATCCAGCGTGAATTTGAGGAAAACACGCGTGCTGTTGAGCCCGGTGTCATTGAAGTCCACCGCGTACAGCGAGCGGTTGGCGAAGAGCACCGAATCTGATGGCTGGCCCTTGACGGTCAGCGTGGCGAAGTAGGTGTCGTTTCCGCCAGCGTTGCTAGCGATGCAGATGTACGTACCGCTGTCTGTGACCTGCGCATATCGGATCTCCAGCGTCCCGCCGGGGAGAACTGTGATCCTGCCGTTGCTTTTGGAAGTGATCCTCCGTCTTTGCGGCGAGATCCAGATGATGGCCGGAGTTGGTTCACCTTCGGCTCGACACAGGAACGACACTGGCTGGCCTTCATGAGCCGTCACCTGGAGAGACAGGCACCGAAACCAAGGTAAAAATTGTAGAATAAATTATATTATTATTTTTATGCCGACATTTTTGCTTGTTTTGAGGAGAAATAAAAAAGCAATTTATCCTTTTTTTTCAGAGAACAAGATTTTAAATCTTAAGTAATTTTACCTGTCAAATAAATGCATCTTGATTCAAGAATGTTTAGATATTTGTACTAGAAAACAAGAAAAAAATGATACGATGATATGATACTTTAGGGCGTAAACGTAAACGTAAATGCATTAAGGTAGATTGATGGGGCTATTCCTTTAAATCCAACAACAGACCACCTAAATCGCTTGGAAGCGGCTTGATTTTTAGAAAGGAGATATTATTTATAAGAGTTACAAGACTGAATTATTTTTTATAATTATAGGATGGATGTGTAGAAACACTGCCAAAACACAAACATGTAAAAGTTAAATTTGCACCCGATGACCTCTTTAAAGTACCGGATCGATAAACAGTATCGGTAATACTGTTAAAGCTATTAAGACTCATTATTAAGACTCATCCCTGCTCACCTGCTGCAGCTTCCGGTTACGGATCTTGGGCTTCTGGCAGGTAAAGTAGTCGAATAATGCCGAATCGGTGAACATGCTCAACAGGTAGCCCTGCACCTCCGGCGGTCCGGAGCACACTGGCATCTTCCCGTCGAAGTTCAGGGTGCGTCTGCGCTGCAGGATCCACAGCAGACGACAGTCGCAGGACAGTGGGTTCCCGTCCACTCGAAGCGTCTCCAGGCTGTTGACCGAGTGAAAGGAGCTCTCCTCCAGGGTCACCAGATCGTTGTTGGACAGGTTCAGGACTCGGATCTGACGTAGACCTCCCAGAGCGTGAGGCTCCACAGTGAGCAGGTTAGTGCTGACCATGTGCAGCTCCTTCAGTCTGCAAAACAAGGACAGATTTGTTATGACCAGGCCCAGTTCTACAGGGAAAACAATTCCGGAAATGTTGGGACATTTTAAAAATTGGAATAAAATGAAAATGAAAAGACTTTGAAATGACATGAGCCAATGTTTTATTCACAATATAACATAGAGAACATAAAGGTTTAAACTGAGAAATGTTTAACTTTTATCCACTAAATGAGCCAATTTCAAATTTGATGCCTGCTATAGGTCTCAAAAAGTTGGCACAGGGGCAACAAAGGACAGAAAATGGATGTCTTAGAGAGGCAGAGTCTATCAAAAGTAAAGATGGGCAAAAGCTGTCTTTTTTCACAATCTGTGAAAAAGTGCGTAAAAAGATTAAGGAATACTTTAAAATCAACGTCCCTCAACGTCAAATTGCAAAGGCTTTGCAAATCTCATCATCTAGAGTGCATAACATCATCAAAAGATTCAGAGAAACTGGAGGAATCTCTGTGTGCAAGGGACAAGGCTAAAGATCTTTGTTGGATGCTCGTGGTCTTTAGGTCCTCAGATGACACTCATCACTCGTTACATGATTCTGTCATTGACATTACTAAATGGGCCCAGGAATACTTCCAAAAACCGTGTTACTAAACACAATCTGCCGAGCCATCTGCAGATGCCAAATAAAGCTCTATCATTCCTTTTTGCATGATAGAGCATTATTTAACGTCATGTTCTGTGGGCCAAGGCTCATTTAAAATGGACTGTTTCAAAGTGGAAAAGTGTTCTATGGTCAGAAGAGTCCAAATTTGACTTTCTTGTTGGAAATCATGGATGCCGAATCCTCTAGGCTATAAAGGAGGGAGAGGTTTCGGCATGTTAAGTGACCCATACTCTGAATTTGTTTTCGGAATTGAACAGTTGGGGGTTTGGCGACTTGCTTAAAGACCTCAGTTGTGTTATTAAAGGTGTAGACGGCACTGGTTATTCACTCTCCCCACCGACAAATCCTGCAGACCTGAGACTCAAACCAAGAACCTTTGGGTTACAAGTCCAACTCTCATGCATTAGGCCATGAGTTCTCTAGTGTTCTTTTCAAAACCCAGCATCTCTGATGGTAAGGGTGTGTGTAAGTGCATATGTTATGGGCAGCTTGCATGTTTTGGAAGGCACTACGAATGCTGAATAGCATATAAATGTTTTGGAGAAACATATGCTTCCCTCCAGATGATATCTATTTCAGGGAAGGCCTTGTGTATTTCAGCAGGACAATGCTAAACCACATACTGCATTGATTACAAAAGCATGGCTTCTATTAGAAGACTCTGGTGCTGAATTGGCAGTTCAAATCTTTCACCTGAACATTTGCTGCATCATTAAAACAAAAAACAGACATCAGACAATATGCCCCCATCCCAACTATTTTAGACCTGTAGAAGTTACACATTTGATTTTGAGCATGAAAGTTTAAAATTTCTCAGTTTAAACATTTGTTTATCAAAAATATACAAGGCTGTGTTAGGAATCGGTTTTGTCCCTCTTTTGTAAGTCGCTATGGATAGAAGCATTTTCTAAATGCATAAATGTAAATACTGAATATCTAACATCTCATTTATTATCAATTTGACACATTAAAGTTTTGAGCGGATGAAGCTATACTTGCATCTTTAGAGATTCACAAACAATTTTTGACACGTTCATGGTCAGGTAAACAAATAAACCACATATGAACCGGCCTGATGAGGTCTCGAAAGGCCCAGGACTCAAGAGTAGAGATGGGGTTGTAGGAAAGGTTCAGGGCCGTCAGGTACGCCAGGTTTCTGAAGGAGGCAGACGGCACCGAGGTGATGTTGGTGTTGGTGATAAAGAGCCAGGATAGATTGAGACCCTGGAAGCTGAGAGGTGAGATGTACTCCAGGTACGGCCAACTGTCCACCTCCAGGCCTCTCAGTGCAGACAGCTTTCGGAAGTTCTGGTCCTCGAGGGCTGAGATGCTGAGTTGGCGCAGGCGAAGGGTGACCAGGTTACGCAGGTAAGACAGAGTCTGGCCCGATATGGATGTCAGGTTGCACCTCTCAATGGTCAGCTCTTCCAGACCGATCAATCCTGAGAAAGCCTTGTGAGAGATGTAGACCAGGTCATTGTCACCCACCTGGAGAATGAGGATAGAATCATTAGTATGACTGCAGTTAATGGGATGAACCTGGAACACAAAACCAGTCATCAGGGTCAATTTTTATTGATTTATTTATACATAATCTAAAGGCTGAATAAATTAGCTTCCATTAGTGTATGGGTTTTGTTAGGAAAGAAGAATATCTGGCCGAGATACAACTTTTGAAAATTTGAAGATTTTTTATTGCACAAAAGAAAGGACGTCATTGTAAGGGTTGGAAGGGTGCTCTGCTCTCTTTGTGAATTCAAAACTCAGTAACTTCTCGCGGCCCAAGCACAGGCAACAAACCAATAAAAGCTAAACTGGGAATCTTCAAAGGACAACAAAACAGTCACTCCCCTGACCTAGTCACCCACTTTACGGCCCTCTGAGCTCCCCACCTCGCAACCTCACATTTTTCTCACTAAGAAAAATGTAAGCTCCGAGTGTCATATCTTGTGAAGATATTGTTTTTTCTTTGTCATGTTTAGTATCATTCTAAAGGTCTTGGTGCGATTGGTAAAATGGTCTCAATTTCACAGTAGTCATTTATATTGTCAAAAAGATTGAAAACATTTACAGAATTGAGTTTGCTACGAAGGGGAGTGGTCTCCCCTAAGGGACAGATGGCTTTCCAAACCCTGGGAGTGCGGGAACTCCTTACAAACCAGTTTTTACAGCTGATGAAAAGATTTGTGGGGGTGTTGGTCTGGGTATATAAGGAAAAGGGTAAAATCAGGAAAGGGGGATTCTGTAAGCAGAACAGCCTCCATGCTGCAACATGTAAGGGTCTCTGGAACTAAAACTCCAGGTCTCCCATGTGGCAGCGTGTTTCTCTGACAGTCAGGTATGCATTTGCTATTCTTAGATATATCCTTGATGTATTGAGGTGAGACATTATTCTAAATTGAAATTGAATTGGATTCTCATTGTTTAATTGTGTAATTGGCTTGATATAATTTTACCTGACATGCAAAATAAACATTATTTCTTGATTAATTTTAGAGTGCTGAACTCATTTGCGACCAGTAGATTGCGAGGACGCTTTTGCGCGCATAAATACAAGACCAGGATATGACAAACTGGAGGCATGGGTAGACGGAGCGGTTTGCACGCTACCTAGAGACCTCTTGATTCCTGCTTATCACAGAAATTGACACGCTGGTATGGCAAGGATTATGTAAACTATGTTCTTTGATAAAGGCAAGCAATTGGCGGCTGACAAAGGAGATATTAATCCACCTCTAATATCTGAGCAATTATCAGAACTGGCGTTATTTTGTTTGTGAGATGGGATGCCAGACTCCAACGACATTAGGTCCACAATGAACAGGTAAATGAAAGTATAGCATATCTAGAAGAATCCAGTCTCAAAGTTAAGATAACTAAAAGCCACTAAATTTAGTATTATGATTTTAATCTCAGAGAACATAAAATTGGAGTCAGATTTAAAACGAGGTAAACGTAAAAAGTAAATTAGAAACCAAAGCTAGAAGAAGCCAAGTGTTTTCACAGAAACGCTGGAAAAGCGAGACGCGCAGGATCTGGGTAGTAAACCGGACCTTTCATCATTTCGTTTTGAAATGACATGAGAGTGGGTAAATGATGAACGGTGAACTACGCATTAAATGTTTGTTAGTTTATTTTCTAAAATTAAATGTCTTTATGAGTCAGTCTTGAGTTCAAATATCTGATTCATTCAGGAATTAAGTTACTAAATGGCTTCTTCTTAAATGGGCCATTTCAATTCATTCTAAACACCTCTATGCTGCTTACAAACGCACAAGAATTCTGCTGTTGCTTTGTAGATAATATTTACGTTGGCGGATTTGAGCAAAAACAACCAATATTGTGTTTAAAATATAACACACTTCACAACTTCTTTTTTCCTCATCTGTTGTGTAGAATCACATTTGCACTCGTGCTATTTGTGACACATTTGTGTTTCATTTTTGTTATTGCTGAATAGAGTTGAACTTTCTTCTCCTGCATCATATTCTTCATGACATTTGTTTGAGCAGCACCCTCTACTGAATTTACATTTCCTTCACTTTGAGGCCTATTAATTTCACTTTTGTTGTGAACGTGCTTTTACAAAATAACTTTTTATATAAAAAACAAACAAACAAGCCCTCTGCAGAAAGTAACTCAAAAGTAATGTTACACAGTACTTTCCATGTCATGTAACTAGTGCTGTCAAACTATTAAATTGCACCCAAATAATAAGTAATGATAATAAGTTTTTTGTTTACATTTATATATTAATATTCTTATATTTTATATTACATATACATACCATTTTTCTTGAATATATATGTGCATGTTTTTGCACAGATATATACATCATAAATTTACTCGGTATAAACACATATCTAAACATAAACGTTTATTTTGGATGCAATTAATACTTATAAATAAGTGACGTGATTAGTAACTTTTTATGGAACAACGTAATATTTTAATGCATTCCATTTAAAAGTAAACTTTCCTCATCACTGCTCTGAGGTTTCATGAACCTTTATAGTCACCAACCTCCAGCTTCTTGAGACTGCGCAGATCCTGGAAGGTGTAGTCAAGCAGGATGACGATCTTGTTCTCACTCAGGTCCAGTGTGGTGAGGTTGGCCAGCCGTGCGAAGGCTCCCATGGGCACGAGCTTGAGCTGGTTGGCTCTGAGTCTCAGCGTCCGTAGGGCCTGCAGGCTGGCGAAGGCATTGGGCTCCAGCGTGCTGATCAGGTTCTCGCTCAGATCCAGCTCCTCCAGACGTGGGTACGGAGCCAGATCTCCCGGGGCCACCCAGCGCAGACGGTTCCGGCTCAGATCCAGCAGCCTGGTCTCTGTTGGGATGCCCTCTGGGACGCCGGACAGACGTCTGCGCTGACAGGACACGGAGCGGAGCTGCGCCGCACAGTCACAGCGAGGAGGGCAGCCTGAACACTGGACGGCCGTCAGGGCCAGAACCAGAACCAGCCACCGAAGCCGGCCCAGGCCCCATAATGAAGCCATGAGCCTCCCTCCACTTCACTCTACACACCTGAAAACAAGAGAGGAGAACGAGAAAGAGAGAAAGGGGAAATTAGTTCAGCTGTTTTACTATATATCATATGCACAAACACATACATAAAATACATAAAACATATAATAGCTGTTTACTTTGTGAATATATTGTTAAATGTAATTTATTTCAGTGATTAAAGTCTAGCAAATCTTATGATTATCTTATGGCAACATGGTCAATTATGCTGTCAATATACTAGCATGGTAAAAACACTAATCGTGCTATTAACATAACGAAAACATGATGGCAAAATGCTAATCATGTTACCAATATGCTAACAACATGCTAATCAATTATGAACATGCTAGCAACATGCTTTCGGAAACATGTTAGCAGCATGGTAACAACCTGTTAAGGTGTTAATCATGCTAACAATGTGTTTATCATGCCATCATCATGCTGAAATGCTAGCAACTAACATAACAATCATATCAGAAACATGTTAACAACATGTCTATCTTGCTAGCAACATGCTAATCATCCCAAAAGCATTCTAATCATGCTACATGCTAACAAAATGTGCTAGCAACATCTAAACCTGCTTCTCAAGCCAAATTCAAAGTTTGCTCATAAACTTTACTCATGTAGCCTACTTGTATTTGACTGTCTAATGCAATGAATGACATTCAGATATTTTTAAGTACACCTGAACACAAAAACAACCGCCTCAGGTTGTGTAGTGCACAAGACATGCTAATTTCTGCTTGCTGCACTCGTTCGTTAATCTGATCACGTAATCGCAGCAGGCCGGAGGATGTGCCTAGAAAACCATCCCTGAAATACCCATAAAAACTCAGGGAGGCCGAGTGCTGACTGAATGCAAGTGGATGATTACAAATAACCTCCATTACATGAAAACGGCTAATATCAGGCATGCCAGCAGTTTTTCATCTCCACGCAAGAGAAGAATTGACGCGACTGACTGGAAAAGCCAACAGTGCATATTAATACAGTGTTTATCATCCTCACATGTTCTGATAATAGGAGAGGCTGCTGATGAATTGCACTCGGCTAGTTATATAACACTAATGCCAGGCTGAAAAACGGCACAAGAAGAGGTAAGTGAAGACACTGACGGCCTCCTCAGAGCGATCTTCATCACAGAACAGGAGACATGACACATCATGTAGGTGGTGAATTAACTACCATGACTGAGTCATTCAGAACCCAGTTCAACACACAGCACAGTCTGGAACATGCTTATGTTTTAGGTCAGACAGCGTCCGCACTTCAGCATTTCAGTCACAGCCCTCAAAATGAAAAAGTCTTATTCCCAATGAATCACTTATAGTAAGTCTGCTTTCATAATTCATCACTGAAATGAGCCAAAAACCTCTCAGTTTTCAAAATTCCAAATTCTAGCATGACTCTCACACTTTTCATGAGTGCATCTATACTGCAAAAAAATGCATTCATAAAACATTGATAAATCTCTATATATTTATAAATATACATTTAGTTGAGGGGTTAAACTTTATTAAATTTTTTTTTACTTCAAGATCTATATATATGTATCTATATATAAATAGAGAGATTAGAATTTAATTCAAATGCACGATGAGAAAACAAGATTTTTGAGATCTGTTAAAAACGTTATTTGTTGTAGCTATCTGTTACCCTTTCAGTCGAATCACTTCGACGTTACATATGGGATCTCACATGAGAGACCAATCGTCTTCGAGTCTTTTGGAAAAGGCCAATGAATATTGGCGTGCAATAATCACAGCCAGGTGCA
>JAUMHQ010000207.1:451718-470789 GCA_032361165.1 Enteromius paludinosus | reverse complement strand
TGGTGTCCCATTTCTTAGGGGGAAATATTTCAGCCCTTCCCCTTTCCACTTTATTTCAAGGGGCAAGGGGAAGGGGTAAGGGGTAGGCAAAGGGGTAGAAAATAGAATTGGGATTGGGCCTAAGTCTGTAGTCAGCATTGGTCAGCAGAACTGACCTCAAACCTTCAGCAAACACTCCACTGAGATCTCACAAACACCCACCCATAATACCAGAGAACCACTTACAACCTGACTGGGCCAGACCGGACAGGAGCAAGCCAAACCGGAACAGGCCAGACCAAACCAGACCAGACTGGGCCAGACTGGAACAGACCAGACCAGACCAGATCGGAACGGAAAGGAGCAGACCAGACCAGACTGAGTCTACAGTTTTTGAATATTTGTCCTGCAAGCCATTTTGTTAACACTGCAAAAATGACATATGGATAAACAAGAAATCAATTTAAGGATGAGAATTTAACTGAATTTGTCTTTTGATAATAAATGTCTTATAGTGATAGTATTATTGACAGAAAAACACCAGTTTGAGTGAATCTCTTCCAATGCAGTGACTCTGAATCATATCTATGACAAAGTGTCAGGGATGAAGTTGAAATGAGCCGGTGTTTGTGAGACAGATGGCCGTCTCTGAGCAGCGCTGGCAGTGATTGGCAGATGATTCTCGCTCAGGTTGGGTTCAGACACCATCTATTTCTAGAAGACGCATCAAAGCATCCGCCGTGTGCTTTCTAGATTGGCATGTGGGAATGAGATGGTAATATCAGCCTGAACCTTGATCTGAAACGCTTCACGCAGACGCTCGTGTGACGGCTGAGGTCAAAGGTCAATCGTTTAGAGCACTGACATCAGTGTTGGGTAAAGCATTGCATTGCATTTTTTTCCACAACTTCTCAGCACATCTACTATTATAAAGGCCACAAACCGCTTCTCAGTGGAGCTGAATGACATTTACTACAGCAACCTGAAACTGACAGAATTACGCCAAAAGAGAAAATAAAAGTCGGATGCATTTTTGAGCAAGTGATTTGTGAAACCATCTGTAACGACGCTAACGCTGCTATTAAAAATTAGATGAAAAACTACAAAGAGAAATCAGATAAAAAATAAAACAGAAATATTGCCTTGGTAATGAACTGAAATAAATGTGCCTAAGATGAACTACTACAATTTCAAAAACAAAAACTGAACTTTGAAATAAAATATTGAATAAGTGGATAAATGACATAAATATAAATCTTAGATGACAAACTTGAACTAAAATGAGAAATGTTTTACTGGCAACTAAATAAGTACTGATGTACTAAAATGAATAAAAATGAAATTTGTAACATAAAATATTTAATACATAAATAAATGAAAAAAGCACATTACAAAACAGGCATCAGAAAACCATTAAAATATTATGTTTTAAAACATTAATTTATAATGTATTTTTTTGTGAGAAAAAAAAAAACTAATTAAAAGTAGAGCTGTTAAACAATTAATCGAGATTAATTCAAAATAAGTATTTGTTTATGTAACATACAGTGGGTACTGAAAGTATTCATGCCCCCCTGAAATGTTTCACACACGCTAAAATCATTTAAGTTCTTTTTTTTCCCTCATGAATGTACACACAGCACCCCATATATGAAAAGAAATATAACATGATCCTAAGTATTCTGACCCTTTGCTATGACACTCATATATTTAACTCAGGTGCTGTCCATTTCTTCTGATCATTCTTGAGATGGTTCTACTGTGTTTGATTATACTGATTGGACTTGATTAGGAAAGCCACACACTTCTCTTTATAAGACCTTACAGCTCACAATGCAAAGGTCAAAGGTTTACCTCCCAACAAGACAATGACTCTAAGCACACAGCTAAAATAACCAAGGAGTGGTTTCACAACAACTCTGTGACTGGACCTTGAACGGCCCAGCCAGAGCCATGACTTAAACCCAGTTGAGCATCTCTGGAGAGACCTAAAAATGGCTGGATGAATGGCAGAGGATCCCCAAATCCAGGTGTGAAAATGTGCTAATTAGCAAGTTTCACTATGATTACGGCTAAAAAAAGATCCTCTGAGAGTGGCTCGGAAAAGAGGGGTGGAGTCAGCGGAGCTCGTGAAGATTTAAAGGGGAAGTACTGTACACAGAACAGAGTGATTTCAAAAGAGCTGTTTATGACAGGGTAGAATTAGAATCTTTGAGAAATTTTAAAACAAACTATATTACAAACTTTCCATTAAGACCCTAAAGAATCGTATTAGCTTCTGGAAAACCGGGTTTGTATGACCCCTTAAATATTAGAATATAACATATTTTTCTTACATATATATACATGCATATGTGTGTAATATGTATACATAACTAATATAAACAATACACACACACATATATATTATGTAAATAAAAACTTTTAGTTTGGATGTGATTAATTATTTGACAGCACTTAAAAGTAAAATACAACAATAATAACAACAATAAATAATAATAATAACAAAAATACGGCATATGTATTCTAAAGTCCAGGTTAATATAATTAAAAAAATAACAATTAAAAATTCAGGTGGACTGGAGCAAATATGTTACTGTATGTCTGGCAAAAAAGTCTTTGGCAATCCCTATCTAGTAGATGTTGTCATGTAAACTTTAAGGTTAACAGTAGGTCAATAAATGAAACAAGAATCAGTCATTTTCACTGCGTTTAGAGATTATCTCTGTACAGACTTCACAGGAACATCTTTATGCAGCTATTAACGCATGACATGCATGTGAACAAACAGAACAGATGCCCGAGGTGATGCAGCTTTCCTCTCCTTCAGCAGAGACTGAAGACATGAGCCTGGACAACAGCGGAGAGAGAGAAGCAGATAAACCACCATAAATTTTGGAGAGCGTCCAGCTCAGAAACACCATCCGCTTTACAGCGTTTAGCTTGTTTGTGCTGGAACCTAATGAAACGCTGTAAACGACGGGGTGGGCAGAGACTTCATTATCCTGACATGACTCGTTTATCACCAGAACAGTTCATTACCAGACTCAAACATGACTTTAAATCTAAATAAATGACTGTAGAATAAATTAAAGAAAACCTATTCGCCATATCAACACGACATGTTATACAACAAAGACAGCTTGACAAGAATGAACTAAACTTTGGTTTGGTTTCCATTAGTGCTGTCAGACAATTAATTAACAGGCTTGCATGTTAATACTACATTTCCCATCATTCTCTGGCTGCATACAGCAGCAGAAAATGCCTGGCGGTCCTGTTTATGAGGAATGTTTAATGGAAGCTTGTTTTAAACAAAATGTTAGTGCAAGCTTTTTTTGTAATATGCATTCAGAATTGAGAGTCATATAAACTCAGAATAGTCAGAATAGTCAAAATACAGAAAACTACACTCAAACAGAGAAATCACCAGTTAATCATCTATTTGCTTCATTCTGATGATGCACTAGCAGTAAAAGACTTCTTGAACAGACATGAACCACAGAGCTTAGAACAACAAACTTACCAGAGGAATAGTGAAAAAAAGAGTAATTGCGACTTTTGACGTTTAACAAATATCGGCATCTGCTAAAATGGTTTTGAAAAGTTTTAAGTGAGACTTTTATTTTGATGCCACTGAGAACGGCTCACATTCTCCCTCTTCATTGTTTACTTTCGCCATTGAACAATTTTCTCACTAAT
The DNA here is from genome assembly GCA_032361165.1 of Enteromius paludinosus. Classification (NCBI taxonomy): domain Eukaryota; kingdom Metazoa; phylum Chordata; class Actinopteri; order Cypriniformes; family Cyprinidae; genus Enteromius; species Enteromius paludinosus. The sequence goes on along the minus strand of JAUMHQ010000207.1, from coordinate 467,108 downwards.
AAGGATAGAAATCAGTATAATAATCAGATGGAATGGTAAACAAAGGAATTAACAGCTATACAAATACTATTAAAACCATTGCTTTTGACAGCCATTTTAATTCTTTCTGGTTTATTGTCACCATTCAGCAAATACATCATTTAAACAATGCCTAACCTTTTATACCACAAACCTTCATATCGGCCAACAGCCATCTGCTCTCTGAGATATGGCAAGAAAACAATAATTTAATTTATATCTCACTATTTCCTCAGAACTGCAAGTTAATATCTGACGCTCAATTCTAAATTTTTTATGTAAAAAAGCTTGCAATTACATTTTATTGAAAACAAGCTTCCATAACTGAGTTAGTCCTCTTGAAACAGGACTGCCAGGGGTCTTCTGGTGCTGTGTGAACACAGTCCATGACAATCACAGAAATGTATGAAGCTTAAGGCCATAACCAGAACAGAGGGAAACACAATAATGCCATGCGTTTGGCTGGGTTAAAGATTGTCATCACGGCTTGGAGGAAACAACAAGGACTCTGCCCAAGCTAATTTACTGCTCCGCACAGAACTCATAAAGAGAAACACGCTGGAAGAGAGGTAGACTGATTGAACAACGGAGGAGAAAATGAGCAGATCAAGAGAGAGATGAGAGGAGAGAAGCAGAGAGAGTGAAAGATGGAGAGAGAGACGAGAGTCCAGAGAAATAAAACATGCTCGTGTCTCAATGAAACAATACAAGCTCAGCATCAGCACAAACGGATGAAGAGAGAAATCATTTCTATAGATATATATAAATTGAGAATTACAGACAGTGCTGTTGTCTCATAGGTGACTAAACCCTGATTAATTAATGAGATCAGGCTTTCCCAAACTTCGGTTTGTGTGTTAATTCTGAATCAAATCATAAAAATTCCAAATCAAAAGAAAAGGAACAGGCCACAACCCTTGAGGCCGCGTTATGCAGTGACCCCCCTGCTGAAAGGCGAGATACTTTTTCAAGTTTGTCAGCAGAGAGTCTGCACATAACCTTCCCCAACAGCCTGGGGGCCAGAATGGGGCCCCACAGGGCTGCCAGTTGTACTGAAGCAAGTAGTTGGGGGAACGGAGCACATGACTTAACACGCAGTTCTTGCATGTGGAATTCAGGAAATTCAATATATTGATAAGAGTATCGATATAATTGAAGGGAAACACAGCCTTCTGGCTGACTGTGGAATATTGAGATTTGTAGTCACGCCTGCTGGGCGAAGGAGACCCAGTAGGAACACGGTCAGAGCTACTCCACTCTAGGGCCGACTGCAGGGCAGGAGGACTCAGGTTCACCTGGTTAAGGGAACACCGAGATAAGGCGCACGGATCCCTTGGGAATGGCGCAACAAACCAGCACCAGCCGGTCTCCCGCTCACCTGCTGTCTTCAGTGAAGACGCGGGAGGACACAGCCTCTATGCGGAGGTCGTAAAACCTGGCGAAGGTGTTGGGTGTCGCCCAGTCTGCACCCCTACAGATATCTGCTAGAGAGGCACCATGAGCCAACGCTTAGGATGAGGCGACACTCCTTGTTGAGTGAGTTCTCAGTACTAAGGGGCACGGCTCTCCCTGGTACAAGTAAGTCAGGGAGATGGCTTTAACCACCCAATGAGCCAACCTCTGTTTGGAGACAACATTCCCTTTCTGCTGTACACCATAGCAAATAAAGAGCTGCTGGGAGCGTCTGATGCTGGTAGGGCGTGGTAGGAACCTTGGGCACATAGCCAGGTTCAGGATGAAGTAAGAATCAGCCGGACCGAACTCTAGGCACTCTTCGTCGAAAAAGAAGGCTTGTAGGTCCCCCACCCTCTTGATGGAGGCCAATGCAGTTAGGAGCGCTGTTTTCAGCGTGAGGTATTTCAAGTCAACTGACTGGAGGGGCTCGAATGGAACCTGCCGCAGGCCTTGTAGGGCGACGGTGAGGTCCCAAGAGGGTACGAGGTGTGGTCTCTGGGATTAACCCGACCCGCACCTCTGAGGAACCTTACGATGAGTTGGTGCTTCCCTAGGGACGTACCCTCCACTGCATCGTGATATGCTGCTATGGCAGCAACATACACTTTGAGAGTCGAAGGGGACAGCCTGCGATCCAACTTCTCCTGCAGGAAAGAAAGCACAAATGCAATCGTGCATCTCTGTGGGTCCTCTCTGCGAGAGGAACACCAGACGATGAACAGACCCCACCTCAGAGCATAAGCTTGCCTCGTAGAGTGATAGTGTCTACCACAGCGGGAGAGAGGCCGGCGAGGTCTGCCACGTCCCGTCCAGGAACCAGACGTGTAGGTTCCAAAGATCGGGGCGCCAAATGGTGCCCATCCCCTGAGAAAGAAGGTCCTTCCTCAAGGCAGGCTGGCCCTCTGAGGCAGGATGTGGGACATCGGCTCGGTCTGCTTATGGATTGTCTAGAACTCCTGGGGCAAGTCCTTGACAGTGTCGCCAAATAGGTCGACCTGAGCGCATTGACCATCAATAGCACGTGTGGCAGCGATCATGTCTGTCCGAAGAGGTGAGGAAACTTCCGCACCCAGAAACGCACGCTCGGATCTACATTCCAGAGGACGTTTTCACCAACTGTGGAAAAATTCGCTCTTTCTCCCGGTTGCCCAGGGAAGACCTTACTCCGTGCACTCAGAGGTCTTTGCTCGCTGAATATGCAAGATGACTGCCACAGCCGGCCTTTAAAAATGCCACCAGCCCGCAGGATCCGATGCCAGCCACCCAGTGAAGTCAGGATGCTCCACTCTATAGTTCTCCAGAACACAGTCGAGGGGGTCTCCTTAAGCCCAGAACGGCGAAGGCTCTGAAGCGAATAGTTGCATGTGCACTGCGCTCAGGCCCTCTTATACTCACGAAGTGATGAGGTGCACCAGAGCGCAATCAAGTGCACGCCAATATTCATTAGCCTAAGGCAATTGGTCTCTCTGACGAGTTCCCATATGTAACGCCAAAGTGATTTGACTGAAAGGGTCACTACTAAGATATTATTACTAAGAATGTATTGAAATAAAAAAAAAAGTTAAAATAAATTATTAGAAAATGTAATCATATAAATTACATTGAAATAAATGAGCTATTTACAATTATCAAATAAAAACTAAACAAATTAAAACTTAAGTAAATGTAAAATTTGAACAAATGTTGAGACAAAAACACTTTCTAAAATTGACTAAATACAAAATATAAAATGTACAAATTATTTAAAATAAAATAAAATAATTGGAAATTAAATGATATAAATACACAATTAAGATAAATTATTATATATATATATATAACACAAATATTTTAGCTCTGAAAATTGCATCATGCACCATCAATTTTGCATAATAATGGCAATAATTTAGTACCATGATATTCATCAGAGCACCACAGAACACGTCAAATCATTTTTAATCAGTACTTACACTACAGATGTCCTTACAATTATAAATGTCCTTTCAAAAAAAAAAAATCCACAATTCCACTGTATAATAAATAAACAAGAAAGAATTTAATATATACTCTGAGATACTCTGAAATTAAATTTTTTGACTTCACATTTTGCTCTAATCAGCTTTAGATATTTCTATGAAGAAACAACACAAAAAGACTGATTAACAAGAACAGGACATTATTCTAATGTCTGTAAACAGCAGAAGCACCTGCAGATGGTTGTAGAAAGTCCTGCTGGTTTAGTTCTGAGGCTGTACAGCACTCAGACTGTTGTGACTGATAGACTGTGAACGGCAGGGAGTTACATACACATGATGAAGAGACAGAATCCGTCCGGAGTTTACAAACTCTCACCACAGCTCTCGTCACTTCTCAAACAATCCTTCCTCATGATCACTCCTGATGAAATCATGCTGCTTATGAAGATATCGTGTACAAAAAGATCTATGAAACAACACGTTGATAAAACAGGACGTGCTAATTGTATTTATCAGCCTCTGAATTTTGCATGAGATGACAGAACTGAGAGATGTTACCGTCATGTAATACAAGACTGGTTAAACATTAGGAGTTATTAAGGTTTATGATGCATTTTATTTATTCAGGATTCACAGATGAATAGAAAGTTCAAGTGTTTATTTGAAATAGAAATCTTGTATTATGTTATGAATGTCTTTACTGTCATTTCTTTTGATTTCATTTTAATCTGTACTTAGTCAAGATATTACAGACGTTTTCATGATTTTCATGATTAAATCACATTTTAAAATCTAATAATAATAATAATAATAGTAATATACATTTTAATGTATTTATGATCAAATACACACCTAATGTGCGTTTATTAACTTAATTAATCACTGATGTGTTTATTCATTCATCTGGTAGTGTGCATGTATTACTGTATGTCTATGCATTTAGAATTTTATTTTTTGCATTGTGTTTTTATTTTTCATTAGTATTATATTTTTGTATAATTTTTTTTAGTTCAGTTTTAGTTATTTTAGCAGTTTGCATTACACAACATTACAATGAGAAATGTCTTACCGATAAATTTTTTTAAACTATTAAGTGCATCCAAAAAAAGTTACTGCTTACATAATATGTGTGTATACTGTGTAAATATATATACACACATCCATGAATATATTAATAAAAATGTTATGTTTATATATTAAACAATTCATTTATAATGTAAACTATAGGAATATGAATAGCATACATATTTTCCAAATATATATTGCATGTGTGTATTAAAAAAATACACACAGAAAACACATATATAAAGCAAAAACAAAAACTTTTATTTTGTATGCAACAAATCGCTTTATTTTTTTCAAGTAACTAAAATGTATATATGGTACTGATTAAATACAGTATAAGGTTCTTATTCAAGCTCCTATCAAACACACAACTATATGAGTTCAATGTGCTCAGAAATCCTTCAGAGCTGCGATGAATATTCTCTGCCTCTGGAGGTGACAGACAGAACGCCAGCGCCGGCTTTGTTCTATTATTCAAGGCATATGAATTATACCAATACAGACGCTTCTTCATCAGACCAAACCTAACAGAAGATGCAGGGACTCCCAAAGCTATTTCTTTGAATAAACACTCATAAATATTTAAGAGTGCTGACACTTTAAATAAAGACGGAGTTTGGCTAAATAACGCCGGCGCCTCTTTAGTCTAATAGAGACGCATGTACACAAAGAATGGAGTAACAGCACATCAGTTACAGAAGAGACACACTTCTGCATGAATGAAGCGCTCGCTCCGTTCTCAAACACAACTGAGCTGAATCATCTGCTCGACTGTGCATTAAAGCAGTCAAAGACTCACATCTACAGCACCTCGCAAAACAATACACTCACATCTGACCAGAAACAGTACAGGCACCGAAAAACAAATTTAATCATTTTCACTTAAATACTGCTGCCAAATTTCACAATTAATTGTGAAATAAATCACATTAAATATGACATTTTGAATTGAAAAACAAATAGTATTTGTAAATCTTACTCCAAAAATCAATAATGAACAGTGTTATTTAGTATAATGCTTTTTGTCATATTTTTATCTTTTTTTTAAACATTTTATGTATTCAGTTATTTTATGATACATTTATTTGTTTTATATTTTTAAGGTGCTTTTGCACTTCAAGGTCTTTTTTTCATGTTGCACAAAAAGTTAATTATTCATTAATTCTTTATTTTCATATTTTTATGAACATGAAGTTGTTTCAAACAATGGTATAATATATGTCAGTAGTCATCTGAACACTGAAAGCATCAAAATGTTTAAATGTAACAAGTTACAATAATCACATCAAGTTCCACGCTGCTAAATAAACACTAAAGATTTAATAATGAATATCTTTCTATATTTTAATTCAAGGAAGTTTTTAATGGTTTTAGTTGAGAGTGGTTTTGTGAGAGGAACAGACTGAAGTGTTTGTTTTGTAGGTTTGTGAATCTGCGAGCATCTCCGTCTTTAATGTGTCACTCTTCTCTTTCTCCGGGAAACGCCAGGCTGCTCCAGATCCTCTCCTCCTTCATCTGCGAGTCATGAATTTATGATGGGACTCAAAACCGATCTGTGATTCGACGTCTTTGTCCCCTTCACGCATGCTGATGGTTCACAATGAATAATTCAGTACTTTTTCACTCAAAAATTATGAACATGACGTCTGTTCACAGTGCTGTTTGAGCTATTTTAACACAGAGGGCGTCACATCTGCCCTCAGCATCGCTGTGCTTTGCCGCTGTATTTCTCTGTGTATTTGGGTTCATTAGGTCATTGTTGAGGAATAACAGTAAAATCAAAAGTATTCAACAACTACATATAAACTGAATCAAAGTCAAACAGTACTGACTGACTGTCAACAGTACAGGTGTTGTTCACCAAGGCTGTGTGTGTGTGTGTTTGTATTTGAGAAATCTTTTCTCCATAATGTGCATGAAAGAGAAAAATCCTAAAAACAAATACAGTTGAAGTCAAGAGTTTACATCCCCCTTTCAGAATCTGCAGAATCTTAATTATTTTACCAAAATAACAGGGATCATACGAAATGCATGTTATTGTTTATTTAGTACTGATTTGAATAAGATAATTTACCCGGGGTGAAAACTTTTGAAATTTTAAGCTCACTATAAATGTAACTTGTTTTGTCTTCTATGAAAGTGTACCTATCTTGTGTAGCTTCTGAAGGGCAAGACTAAATGGAAAAACTGATATTTTAGCAAAATAAGAAAATGCACATATTTCAAAAGTAAAAAAAAAAAAGTTATGTTCAAAAGTTTTCACGCTTAATGCATGGCTTCTCTCTCAGGAGAATCAGTGAACGCTTTAATCTTCTGCAGCATATGAGTCCCTCAGTTGTCCTCAGTGTATAAAAAAATTGTTCTCAATATCATACATATCGTCATTGTTGAAAATGGTTCAAATGCACACACACACACAAAAAAAGAATTTGTGTGAGCTGCAGGATTTGTGTTAAGAACAGCAGACAGTTAAACTGTTCAGGACAAACAAGAGACTCATGAACAACTATCACTAAACTAAAACACACAGCTGTGAATCAATCAGAAAACAACATAGTTTTAGGAAGGTGATTAACAGAATAAATTAACTGAAGTATTTACGTGTTATGGAAAAAATAAAAGTACAGCTTAAACAATACATAAGACATACAATACATTCATTTAGGTTTCATTTGACATTAAAAAGGACTGAAATGCCACCTAAAATATGCCTTAAAATGAAAAAAAAAAAAAACCCTCACAAAATCCGAAACGCCTTGAAATGAACTGAAGGAGACAATTTAAAACAAATCAATGTATCACAAAATAATTGAAAATATAATGAAATGTTGGAATCAATAAATGTTAACCTAGTGAAAAGTGAATACAGATGAATAAATCGGATGTGAAATTTATTCATTTATGTAACATGAAAAATTTAATATAACATGCCATATGCCTTGAAATGAAAACTGTCACTGCCTCGAACTATATGAAGATATAAAAAGCATCTTGTTACATTCGTTGTTCATTAAATGTCTTCATGTTTTAGTTTTGTTGTCCTGTTTGCCCATATTTGATATTTCCTGTGTTTAGTCACTATTAGTTGATTTGTCTCCACCTGTGTTTCCCCAGCTGTCCTCCATTTAGTTCCATGTGTTTTTATACCCTGTCTGTTTCAGTTGAGTTGGTCGATCAATGTTGAATGTTACATGTTTTTTGGTTACTCTCCTCGTCTCCTGTTAAGACCACTTTTGTTTATAATTAAAAGATTCATATTTGTTTTGACTCCTCCACTCCTGCAATCTCATTCATCCACCTGCACCATAACAGACTGATTGACCTAATACAGCATGATGGAGCGGGCCAACGATCTGTTATGTGAGCTTCAGCAAGGAGATCAGCCATTGGATCATGGAGGATCTCCTGAGCATTTTCCATCTGGTGAGTTGGAGTTATTCCCTTACTAACTTCTATTTTTGGATGGGTCGCAACAATTATTTATTTGGTTTAATTTTCCCTGACGATTGTTGTAAATCCGTAGTTGAGTTTTTAAATTTAGTTGTGGAGTTCTGTTTTTGGATTAAGTAATTCAGAGTTTTTTGTCGATATCGCAAGTTCACGTTCTAGTCCTATCCAAAAACAGAAGGACACTCCAACTAACCACGAGCCAGACTCCTCCATCTTCTGCCCCAATGTGCTCGCTCTCCCTCCAAAACCAGCTAGCCCAGTTCCACAAAACTCCATCCACCCATCCATCCCTAACCATGCACTTCAAGAGCGCCTCTCCGAGCACGTGCTGATAGAGCACCTCTTCACGTCTGTGTCATCAGAGCATCCAGCAAAAACTCTGCCACAATCCAATTCCCCGTGGAATCCGCTCTGCATTCACGGCCAGGAGTGCCGTTCCCTAACCCCGTTCACAACATGCGGCCAGAAGAAGCGTGCCAGTTCCCCGTGAATTCCAGTTCGCTGCTTTCAAGCCATGTGCTGGATCTATGGCAGGGAGAGCCATTCCAGTGTCCAGCGGAATCCAGTCCTTCTCCAGAGACTTGGCCAGTTCCTGATTCTCGGCCAGGAGAGACGATCCCGAATCCAGTCCCTGACTTGCGGCCAGGAGGACCAGTCCTCCTTGAACTTGCCTGGAAGGCATCAATGACTCTGCCCTCTTAGCCTTCAAGGGGCCCAACCCCCCTCCCCTGTTATTTATTTTTTGTTGGTGTTGGTTTTTTCTGAGGAACCCGAAAAAAAGCCAGGGAGAACATGGCATCGAGGGTCTGGGCTGTTGGGATGGACACGTAACCTCGTCGGAGGATAGTGAGACATCGTGAGAGGATTTCTAGGGTAATAGGTAGCCTTAGATGGGTGTGGCCGGTTTTTCCTTTAGGATACCTTAAAGCAACAGGGATGTCTGGGCATTTGATATGGCGGGGGATGGGGATCCGAGGAACAATTTATGGAAGAATTGCAGGCCACTCAGATAGCTTTTAATAGAACCGACTTGAAGGTTTTTATGAGAATTTAGGTGGGAAATAAAAGAGGTGATGGCGAGGAGGGAGAAATCGGGGAATTGAAGGTTGAAATTGAGGTGGAAGGTTTTTTGAGATATGACTGGAGAGTCCGGGGTGCTACTGCGTTGAGTATGGACTTTAGCAAACTTAGTGAATTTGAGTATGATTCGCATGGCGAAGTTTAAGTGTCCTAAAACTGACAGGAGTTCTCGTTTAGAGCCCTGGGGGTTGGTTAGGAGGTTAGAAGAAATCAGTATGATTCTGTCTTCTTTCTCCTTGGGGAGGGAGGCGACAAATTTAGTCGAGGTTAATACAGTTTATGCAGGTGCTGGGGCCTAGGGTCTTTTCATGGGAGATGGGGATGCCTAGGTCTGCGAAGACCTCTAAGACTTTTTTCAAGTCAGCGGCTGGGAGGGAATGGGAGGGGGAGATGAAGAGAAAATCTTCTAGGAGGTGAATAATGTGATTTATTTGGTGATTATTGGAAAAGATCCAGCATATCGCTTTGGAGAGCATGTCAAAAATATTTTGGACTGCTTTTGCATCCGAAGGTGAGGCAGACGGCGAAGTAGAATTGATTTTGCTATTGAATACCCAAAAGGTGCCAAAAGTCGGGGTGGATAGGCATGACTTTAAAGGCAGAAGTAATATCTGCTTTAGCCATCTATGCTCCTTTTCCGACTTTTTTGATGATTGACATGGCTTGGTCGATGGTGTGGTAGTGTAAATTCTTCAAGTGGGGATGAGGCTATTGATACTGGGGATAGGTGATTTGTGGGGAGAAGAAAAGGGTTTGTTAATGCCTGAAGGGAAAGAAAGAGAAAAGTTATTGAAAGGGTTGTAGCTGGTGGAAGGGAACTGTCAAGGGGGGGCGGGGAAGTTCAGCTGAGCGGATGTGCGTCGGCGCTTTGGGTTGGCTGGGATGGAGCTGGGCCGGCGGTGGCTGGTGGAAGCAGGAGTTTTGTTGCGGCTGGGACGGGTGGCGCTGGGTGAGTGGTAATGTTCTTCTTCTTAGCGCTTCTCTTTTTGGCTGGTGGTGAAGTGCTTGGTGGAATGGCGTCCGGTTGTTTGGAGTTCGGGGAGGCAAGGGGCTGTTAGGGAAATTTGGTCCGCTAGGGAGGGGTGGAGGAGGCTAGGGTTAAGAGATAGGAGATGAAGGGGGGAATGATTCGCATGGCGAAGTTTAAGTGTCCTAAAATTGACAGGAGTTCTGGTGGTGAAGTGCAGGGTGGAATGGCGTCCGGTTGTTTGGCGTGGAGGAGGTTCAGCTCAGTCGTTAGCCTTTCAGGAATATAGGATCCCGGGGGACGCTAGAGCCTGATGAAGTGTGGCGATGGTCTATTTCCTAGCAGAAAAATGGGTGGAGGCGTGAGAAGAGGCCTGAGGAGATCTGTCAGGTGGAGGTGATCTGCAGCGTGGGCGTCTAGGGAGGCCGATGGGAGGCCGCGTGAGCCTGCGGCCTTGAGTAGGCAGTGCGGGCTCTTGGTTGAGCTCGGGCGGGGCAGCAGCTTGGCTGGCTTGCGGCTGGGAGAGGCATAAGTTCCTCATGTTCGTAATCTGAAGAATCGATTTGCGACATCTTTCTGCAGAGTAAATCATGCGAAGCTATATGAGGAAGGGAAGTAATCGAGGATATTTAAGGCGGAGGCAGATGAAAAGGATTGGATAACAATTAATAGGCTGATTAGAGATAATTCGGAACCAGCTGTGGCTAAGCGTTCGTGCGTGCTCCTACCGAAAATATGTTTACAAACATCCCTTAAGGTGTACTTTACTTTTTTTCATGTTGCATAAAAATATATTAATTTATTAATTTTTTATTTTTTTAACAGAATGAGTGTTTTTAAGTATATAGATTTATTTTATTTTGTTTTCAAGGTGTATTTAATTTCATATTTTATTAGGTTTGCCATTTTGAGGACCATTTACAGTTCATCCTTTTTAATGCTAATATTCTATTCTATTCTATTCTATTCTATTTGTTAAAAAAAAAAAAAAACACAGCACCTGCTCTCTTGTTGCTCTGATTGGTTCTATTGTTCTCCTCATTTGTAAGTCAGTTTGGATAAAAGCATCCACTAAATGGCTACATGGCTAAATGTTACATGAAAAAACAAATGCATTTCAAGTCTTATGTCTGCTTGATGAACCTGTGTGTGTGTGTGTGATGAACATGAGTGTGTGAGTGCATGTTTATGTGGTTTATGAGGGCACAAATTTGCATAATGACATGGGTATGACATAGGAATTACAATATGAAGGTGATTTATGAGGACATTTTCTGTTTCCCCGTAATTCGAAAAGCTTAAAAAAACATAGTAAATGTTTTTTGTTTTTTTTGAAAATCTAAAAATTAAGTTTCCTGTAAGGGAAAGGTTTAGGTTTACGGTCAGTGTAGGACAATACCACATACAGTCTGTACAGTATAAACACCATTACACCTATGGAGAGACCCGGTAAATCACAAAAACCAACGTGTGTGTGTGATGGAGTAGAGCCAGAGACTCTGTGCCAGTCGTCTTTCATTACACCCAGCACTCCTGTTGCCATAGTAATTCACTATATGGCACCGTCTTCGATGAATCTCTGTCAAAACGGCACAAAATCGCTCACCGTTACACGACTCAAAACATGTGCAATACACACACATATACACACACCTACAGCTTCTAACTGAGAATTTGACCCTGATTTGCATTTCTCCGAGTGCAGCAGAGATTCATAAAGAGTGCTTCAGAAAGTCAGAAAAATATGGGACAAAATGTTGCACGCCCACTTTGAGTGACAGAGATTAATGAGTCAAACAATGACTGTTAAAATATCACCATCTGCTTTCACCAAACACAGAGAACACAGTCTCTTCTGCTCATCAAAGCTGCATTCATTTGATCAAAAATACTGTAAAATAAATTTTTTTCTTTGTAAGTATCTGTTAAGCTGTAAAAAAGTTTATTTCTGTGATCAAATCTGAGTTTTCAGCATCATTACTCCAGTCTTCAGTGTCACATGATCCTTCAGAAATCATTATAATATACTGATTTACACCTAAACAAACATTTCTGATTACTATTATGTTGAAAACAGTTTTGCTGCTCAATATATATATATATATATATATATATATATATTTTTTTTTTTTTTTTTTTTGGAAAGAAAAGCTCATGTGGTTCTAATCAAAATAAATGTTTGATGGTTTAACTTTGGGAAATGAATAGATTAGGGCAAACAAGTAATTTAAAAGCTGTGATGTAAATTATAGTGATATAATATATAATGTATGATAATAATAATAATAATAATAATAATAATTTATTATTATTCTTATTGTCTTAAATAGTCAATTTCATTTGGGAAATATATATCAACAGTAATATTTCTTATTTTGCATAATATTTTTCATATTTGGACACCACCCACTCATTCTGCCTCACCGGATTTCTGATCACACACACCTGGATCTCTTTACCACACCCTATATATAGACATAGACATTTCCTTCGTTCAATACCCCTACATTAGCTCCAGACCTCGATCTTCTCAGACTCTGGTGTGCTCTATATCTCTGCTCCGCTCCACGTACTGTACTTACCATTTCACTTGGACATTCAGTTAAGATTCCATCTCATTATTTTATTCTGCAATCTGTGTTCTCACATTCTTGTGATTAAACATTCAAGTGATTTTGCTTTCTCCTGTCTCTGGTCTCATCTCTGTGCAAGCGTGACAATTATAAGTAGAGATGCACCGATTGACTGGAATCGGCCTATTTTTTGTATGATCGGCCCAGATTGGTGACCGGCCGCTCAGTCTCGCATCAGTCGATCCTTTTATTGGCAGCGGCAGCGCAGGCAATTACATCACAACTACGCACTCTCACAGTCTGGTGATAACATGTCGTTGGTGTGGAAGTTCTTTTCTTTTAGTGGAGATGACACAAAGATCACAATTTGTAATGTTTGTAAAGCAAAAATGCATTGTGGGGGAACAAGTGTTACGCCCATGCTTGGCTCCACCTTCATCTCTCACGCTCAACTGGATTACGTGCACCTTTCACAATCACCTGAACCCAATAATGACACTCATCAACCACCACATTTTAGCTCACTTCATTCGTGGACTTTCTCATTGCTCTCTCCTTGTGTAAATACTTACCTTGTGCTTACCTGTGATTCTCCAGAGTTCTCTGTCGTCATCTGTATGGATCACCATTCCACTGTTATACCACTCCTTCCATCTTCCTGGATCGTCTCTGTGGTGTATGTGTGTCTACATGGGTGTTGTGTGCTCCAACGAATCAAGAGGATCAAGAGAAACTTTCAGTTTGTTTGCCATATCTGTTGAATTCGAGTCCAAGCCTCCTGAGTTTTCCCTTGAACTCAAGCTTCCAGAAAGTTCCCCAAAGCTTGCCCTGCAGGAACTCGATTCCCTTAACTGCCCACCAGATACCATCAGCCCTGAGAAACCATCCAAGTCTCGGCATTTGAAGACTGTAAACTTCCCCAAGTATTTTTTTTTGGGGGGGGCCTATATAGCCATCATCAGGGAAAGGGTGGGTGGGCTTAAATTGTGGGACTGGACCCCTATGGATCCCAAGGACACTGAGTCCCCATGCCTTGAGTCACCATGTTTTATGTCTCTTGAACCCTCAGGTACACCATGGTCTCCAGAGGTCCCAGATCCGCCATGGTGTCCTAACGCTCCTGATCCGCCCCGGCCTCCCAAGGCTCCTGATCTGCTATGGCCTCCAGTCAAGCCTGATCTGCCCTGGAGGCACTCCTGGTTCTGGCCTTCAGGGCGCCCACCCTCCCTCCCCTGCTCCTTCTGCTTTTGGGCTTTATTGCAGCCTTCGAGAGGGGGCCCTGTGTGGGGGGGGGGTACTGCCCACCAGGGTACATGCTGGGGTCCACCTTCATCTCTCATGCTCACCTGGATTACGTGCACCTGTCACAATCACCTGAACCCAATAATGACAATCATCAACCACCACATTTAAGCTCACTCCAAACAGCACTCACTGTCCGATCTCGTCATTCGTAAGTGGATTCTCTTATTGCTCTCTCCTTGTGTAAATACTTACCTTGTGCTTACCTGTGATTCTCCAGAGATCTCCGTCGTCATCTGTATGAATCACCATTTCACCGTGATTCCACTCCTTCCATCATCCTGGATCGTCTCTGTGGCGTGTGTGTGTCTACATCGGTGTTGTGTGCTCCAACGAATCCTCCTAAGGATCAAAAGAGTCTTTCAGTTTGTTTGCCATATCTGTTGAATTGGATCATATTACTTTTGAGTTACCTTTTTGCTGCATCCTGCGAAGAACCTTTGTTTAATAAATTATTATTTGTTGATTTTACTCCTGTCTCCGTCTGCTTTCCTGACAACAAGCTAAAAACGATGGAACAACAAACCAAGCCAAAGCTCGTCAGCCACAGGTCTGCAGCCTGTACTATCCTTTATCAGGATGAGCAGTGAAAAGACCAAAGCAATTACGAGGAAAATTATGGAATTCATGGGCCTTGATGACCAGCCGTTCTCCATAGTCCAAGACAGAGATTTCAGAAATTTGATGAATTACCTCAGTCCAAAATATATTATACCTTTTCCGACGTTGCCTTACCCGAGTTGTTTAACCTTGTGTCAAAACAAACACAAAGCCTGTTACAAGCCGGTCCTGAAGCAGCCATAAATTTTATTACTGATATTTGGACATGTAACTTTAGATTAATGTCAATGATGAGCCTGACTGCTCACTGGGCTGAAAAAGAATTTCAACGACAACAATGACTTCTGCACTGTCAAGAAATTAAGAGATCCCATACTGCTGCCAACCTAGCGGAAACCATTGACAAAATGTTGCAGCGATTGGATTTGGGCAAGAACAGGGTTCACGTTGTGCTTTGAAATAATGCATGAAATATAACCCTGTTCTTAAACGGCTTTTGGAGAAAATGACAGACGCATATCATGGACTGGGCACAGCAAGAACTCCACTGCTGGAGGCAGTTCAGAGAAGGTTCGGCAAGATTGAAAAGGAGCCACTATATACTTTGGCCCCCATTATTGATCCCAGGAGGATGTTACATAAAGTCTCAAGATGATGTTTATTATTATTATTTATTATCATTGATAATATATAATATAACATTGGCTGTATATGTGGTAGATGAAAGGAGGTCACATTTACTGTAAAAACGGAATCGGCAAAGAAATTTGCAATCGGTGCATCTCTAATTATATGTGTATATATATATATATATATATAAGACACACAGACAGTATATAATTAAAAAATATTTCCATGCATATATTTTAGGGCCAGGACTTTAACGTGTTAATTTAGATTAATTAATTACACAAACAATAACGCGTTAAGTTTTTTAACGCATTTTAATCGCATTACTGTATTT
>JAUMHQ010000207.1:375342-387560 GCA_032361165.1 Enteromius paludinosus | reverse complement strand
GATCAAATTAGTTTGAAAAGGTCTATCAGAGCTGACCAGTAAAGACTGGTACTCTTCAGTGCAAGTGACTGAGGTTCAGCTTGATATGTGTGTTCACACACACACACACACACACACACACTCATCTGTTCACTTTGTTTCTCTCTTCACTTCAGAAGCAGCTCCAGATCAAGGTGCAGCTCGTGTCGGTGGATCGTCAGCCAATTCTGCAGGTACATTACATTATTATTAATATAATAATTAATTATATCTAAAATAGATTTACTTAAAAAACACATTATAATCAATATGTACATTTATAGGCATACAATGTGCTAAAAAGTTGCAACGATTGTCAATCAAATTAGAGATGATCGTTCCTCAAAAACTGTAAACCTGTTTAGACAAGCTAGACAAGAATATGCACTGTCTTCATCAGCTATTCCATCAGTTCTGTCAATAGAATTTTGCATGTGGATGTGGTGCATGTTCAGTCAAACTGACAAAGAAATTGAAGTTTTGGGATCATTATAAACTCCACAGTGTTCAGACAGGAGGGCCAGAAGCTGCTTTCAAGCTCTGTTCTGTTTTAAAATAGAGCACACACCTGTAGAGATGAAGGCATTTCAAAGCTGCCATCAGATGCGTTTGTTCTGCAGCCCTTCGGCATTTCAATCAGAGATCACTTAACCCTTTCAACACTGTGTTTCTGTTTGTGTCTGATGAGCAGTTAAATGTTATATTTATAGTCAAATTAAACATGGTTTTTGTAAGACTTGCAAATTAAAATAAAAACTTTGCAAATCTTGCTTTAGGAAATCATAATTATGTCAAAATGATGATATATTAAATTATGAGATTATTATCATAAATATGACATAAGAAGTCAATTATGGCAACCTTAGGTCATAATTTGTGATAATTAAGTCTTAACTTTTCATTTTTTTCTTAAGTCTTTCATTTTTTATTTTAATTATGAGATAAACAGTTATAAATATGGAGTAATCTATAATTATGACACACAACATTATGACAACAAGAAATGTTACATTAAGGCCATTTATTCCATAATTTTGATATCTCATAAGTTTGACCCCAGAATTTTACTCAAAATTACTTTTTACATTTTTTTTATCATGTCTTTTCGTCTCATAATTTCAACGTTTCATAACATGACATGAGATGACTTTCCTACAACTGACATTCTCATAATTTCACATTTCTGGCAATTACATATCGGTTTTATGTTTGACACTTTTTCTGAATTTCACTCTAATCATTTTCACTTTTTATGAGATAATAATTTGTCATAAGCTTTGATATTTTGACTTCTTCTAATGATTTTAAGAAATGTAAATTCACAAAAAGGGCTGATCTGCAAATATCTCAATTTAAACTTTATAAATAACACAATTTTGACTTTATCTCCTAATTCTGACGTAGGCATGATTTTGACCTTTTACTCTCATTTATGATCATCAATTTTTGACATTTTAAGTCAGAATTGTTACTTTTTAATATCAAATTGACTGTGTCTCATAGTTCTGACTTAGAGTAGTTTCAAGAGTTCACGTTTCCTAGTATTAAGAAAAAATAGAGCAAATTTGGCGAGCTGTCTGGGGAGCGAGCCGGGAGATCGGTGGACTCCGAACCCTAGGGGATAGAACCCTAGCGAGGGTGAGGGTTCGCGGAGGTTTTATGGACGTCTGCGGAGGTTGAGGTTTTGAATATGAAGGAGGTTAAGCCTGCGCACAGGCTGGGAGAGAACCGGAGGTTTTTTGTTTTTTGTTAGGACAGCGGCAACCACGATGGGGTAGAGTTCGTAGAGGGCCGTGGAGGCTAGATGAGGGGAGGTGTTAGTTAATTCATGGGGCCAGGGGGAGGCGAACCATCAGTTGCGATAGAAGCCCCCGAACCCTATGGATAGTGCAGCGTCGGTGAAGAGTTGGATGTCTGTGGGGTTGGCTAGGCAATCTTTGTAGAAAAAAGAATGGCCGTTCCACTGGGAAAGGAATGGGATCCAGAGTTAAATCTTTATTAAAAAAAAAAAATTGAATAAATAAAAACATGACGTTTGTATTTACACCTTGTTTCATGTCAGATTATATTCATAAAGAGCCCTGTGTGGTTAAGTGATTCTGAAGCCATGCATTTTAATCATTATTCAAAACGTTTTTCATGCATTACGATGCAATATTATTATTATTATTATTATTAAATGTATATACATATAATACGGTCACTATTTGATGTCTGAACTGGATAAACATTATAATTTAACAAATCTCACGATATTGTAAAATCCTGCGATATGATTTGAATTTTCTCGCGAGAGCTTGTTAACGTTATTTCGTTCCAGAGCAGCAGTCGAAGAGGAGGAGGATTTGTTGTGTTTTGAAAGTTGAGGAATTATTGAAAGTCTACTGTTGGGTAAGTACGTTTTGATATGGTTAAGATTTACTTGTTTGACATGAAAGAACTTACGTGGACATTGTCAACAGAGATGTATTTGGAGTTTGGCTAGAATTAGCTAGGCTAAAAGTTAGTTGGTCTAACGTTAACCGCTTTATCCTAAAATGAAACTCTGCTATAATGTTGCTAAAACCCCAAACAAATGGACATTTAATTGTTGTAATATTGTATTATGTGAATACTATATGATTCTTTGAAAGGCAGTAAATAATAGAACCCCAGTATTTTTAATGTTAATGATTAAAAAATGTTGTTGATGTAGCCTTTTTCAGAGTTTCTTTCAGAAAGTAAATTAAGTTACCTGACAGATACAGAAATGCTAAGTAATGTAGGAAGGGCTCAAGAATCACATGTGTTGAAGTCTGTAACTTAAATGAAATGAAACATGGATGTTTTCAGTAACAGCATTAACAATATTGTGTAATTTCAGATTTGCTAAACATGTCCTCTGAGTACCAAAGGATGCGGAGACGCCGATGGGCAAGGATTGATGTGTTAGAGAATCTGGACAGCAGCTCTGAATCCGAGGGGTCAGACTCGATGAGGGAGGACGATCCCCCTCACAGAGAGATCAACACATGACCAATTACATCCCATCAGTCCAACAGCATCACTTCTTGAAGGCATTAATAATGCCTAATGCTAGTTTTGGAGGCAAGATATGGTTTGTTAGCTTCAATTTCAAAAGTCCTCCCTCCATTATGTAGGCGCACAGGACAAATGTAATTGCTAAATTGTTAGCACTTAATAGTTAAATTGGACAGTGAAATGCTCAAATTAACATGTGTTATGTAATATTTCCATGAAGGACAATTTACTCTGAGCCTATGGATCTTCAGGTACGACAGAGGCAAAGGGCCACATGTCAAGCAATGACGGCTACCCCAGAGGTAAGTCCCTGTGTCTTTTAATTTATTTTCATGGTATCCTAATGTATAAAATGTTTAGTTGTTGCAAAGCTATTTATCAACATGTTTAAATTTCTATAGTTAAAATAATGTATTTGTTTTACTCTTTTCAAAAGTGGATGCACAACGTAACACCTTTGTAGATCAGCATCAACAACACAGAAGCCCTGAATCTATATAGATCGATGGACATATGTTGAGGCATAGCTGATAATATTCTGAGAACTTTATCTCTGAATGTATCCAATGCCCTGTTACAGACCAAGACAAACACAGTGCTATTAATTACAACTATACACTGCCCTGAAATACCAGCTCCAGCATCTAGACATATGTGAAGAATATATTGATTTGAAATGTCCAAGTGACGCTTTTAAAATGTTGTAGTAGTTATCAGTAGATTAAAACCTAAATGGCACTGTATTGATACCCCGAAATACCTGTCTTTATCAGAAATGATCCTGTTCACTTTCACACAGTTACACCTGGTTTAGGGTCTTTCTCAAGAGCACACAGTGATATTGAAGAGGGAGCGGAGAATCAGCTGAAAACACAGCTTTAATCTAAGGGAGTCTTTTACTGACATAGAATTAATGCAGAGTATGTCTTCTATTATATTTAACATTTTGTTATATGACCATGAATATATTTTATGTAATTTACCTTTTACTTTGCCTTTGCAAATTTGTTTCCCTCACATGCTGGAGACTAAATACTACAGACTCGGACATTGATGCAGCGACGACAGAACACCTGAAACACACTTCAGGAAGAGCTGGGGGTGCTCCATCTAAAACTGACCCATAAACAATTTTCACAGACTCTAAAAACATGTGTTTTCATAATCCAGTATTTGTGTTGTTTATTTGTTTGGTTTTACAGTAATGTGGGACACATGAATCACAAGCTGGTGGTCATTGACCAAGAAAAGGAGAGTAAACACATTAAAAAGAAAAATTAAAAGACTGTAAAAATAGATACATATGTGTTAACTGTGATCCTGTACTTTTATTTCCTTGTTTAAAAATATTGCCTGTTTAACATTAATGCAAAACTGTTAGAGAAATTGGCATTGCCACATATTTAGATTAAGAATGTTTTTTGTTTTGCTAAATAATAGTTGTTAAACAAATGTAAGACTTTTTTTCCCCCCTAAATGTAAAATTAATAAAATGTACAAAATTAGAACTGTGGTTCTTGGTTATGTACACAAGTAATGTGTCAATGTTTGTGATGTACACGTGATTAACACGTTGTATAGATGTCCAGGTCGGACCGGGACGATTTTGGACCTTTTTAGAACCTTAAGTTCAGCAGATGTGTACGATGTTAGAAAATAGGTTTTACCTATTAAGTTTACAGCAGGACGTCTTATTATTAACATCCAGAAAATGACATATTTAGACGTCCGTGGACGTCCAGAAAAGACATGCATTTCACGGCCAGAAGACGTCGGTTCAACTTTCATTTCGGAACTATTTTTCAACCATAACGGGACGTGAAGGAAGGACGTCTTTTCAACGGCCAATGTTTGCTGGGTAGTGTTCTAATCATTTTGGCCACCCACCACTGTATAAACCTGCAATAAAAAACCTCTGGGCCATATTCACAAAATATTTTACCACTAAGAGTTCTCCTAAATCCTAAATTCTCTTAAAACCTGTTCACAAAGCTGCCGAGACAAATTTTTACAAAGGAATAGAAAGAAATTGTAAACTCATAGTAAAGACGGGATTGACCTTGTTGCTATTGATGATGTCAGCATTCTTATTAACTATGCACACAGTGATTGGCTGATAGGACAGTGGAGGACTCTCTACCAGAGATTTATTAATATTGAAGTGTGATAATAAGCCGATACGCATATAAACCTTTTTTTAAAGGGGTCATATGATGTTGCTAAAAATAACATTATTTAGTGTATTTGGTGTAATGCAATGTGTTTATGTGGTTTAAGGTGCTGATTTCTAGTCGTGTCCTCTCTTGGAAGCAAAAGTACAAACAAACTTCCAAGCAAACAAACAAAGTAGTTTGAATTTCTCAACGACACACAGCGTCTCCAGAACATGGCACCCGCAGCAACACTACAGCCAGAATAATAGCTCCGCCTTCTTTCTCTGCACTAACAGCTTCTAACACTCCAGAGAGAAAGATAACTTGATATTGCATTATATGACCCCTTTAAACTGGATGCAAGAACACCTGTTTTGTCTAGCTGGTTAATGAAAAGAATATATTCAAAGGAAATGTGTAGTTGGGATAATCTCTCCAAAGAAAGATTTTTAAGAGAAAAGTTACTAAGCTTGAACTGACTGTAGTGACTCTCCTTCTCTGACCCAGTCATGACAGAGTCGCCGGATTACCTGTTAGATGGCAGTCCGCTCATCAGCGCCGCTCAGCTGGGCAAACTGCGCCTGGTCCGTCTTCTGGTGGAAGGAGGAGCGCAGGTCAACGAGAGAAACCAACGTGGAGAGACGCCTCTGCTGGCCGCCTGCCGAGCTCTGCGGGGCGATCAGTCCAGATCCAGCATGCTCAGACTCATCCAGTACCTCCTCCAGAATCAGGCCGACCCGAACCTCCAGGATAAGACCGGCCGCACGGCTCTGATGTACGCCTGCATGGAGCGGGCCGGGCCGGAGGTGGCGTCGGCTCTGACCACGGCGGGCGCTGATCCCAGCACGGTGGACTGCACCGGAGCCTCGGCACTCGTTTACGCCATCAACGCCCGTGATCAGGACACACTCACGGTGCTGATAGACGCCTGCAGAGCTCGGGGACGAGATATTATCATTATAGCCACCGATCTGAGCTGCGAGCCGAGCATCCCTCCGTCGCCCGACATCTCACCCATCTCCTGCATGTCACCCTCGGACATCGAGCTCAAGACCAACTCTCCCAACTCTGAGGGTGAGAACATCTTTAACTTTCGAGGAGGCGGGCAGACTTCTCCCGTCCTTCCCAGGAGCGAGGCTCGCTGCCGGCAGCGTCTGCGCTCAGAGCCATGGCTGGCGATCCAGAACCTGGCGCATCTCAGCCAGAGCTACGAGAAAAACACAGAAGAGGAGGAAGACCAAGAGGACGGGGGTTCTCTTCCCTCCTGTGAGTAACAAAAAACATTACACTTGAAATCTTTAATACACTGTAAAATAAATAACGGTAAAAGATTGTAAAAAAGCTACAGTAAAAACCTGTTGATTGGTTAATGGTAAATTCCTGTACAATTTACAAGCAAAACCTGTAAACTTACATTTCCAGAATTCCCTGCAATGCTCTCTTAAAAATAACGGTGCTTTTTTTTAAACAGCGGTGCCACAGAAGAACCATTTTTGGTTCCACAAAAAAGAAGCATTCAGTCAAAGGTTCTTTTTCACTAGTTCCCACTTCCTCTGCGATAAAATAGCTTGTTTGGCGGTCTGTCAGGGGGACAGGCAGGGAGCCCGGCCTGGAACCCACGAGCCCCCAAGAAAGCTGTAGAGTGCGGACAGCGCCAAACAAGCCACCCAAAATGCCTGAATTAAGCTGGACGTGGGACTGGGTGTTTGAGGAGGCGCCTGCTCCTGCTGAAGGACCTCGGGTAGGGAGCGGAGAAGCCCCTCCATTGGGGTAAGAGAAGGGAACGACCACCTCCGGCGAGTCCCCAGATCCCACTGGCTACCACCTTTGTGGTCCCCTGACTCCCCTATCTGAGGCTAGGGGGCGGAGATGCAGTCGAAGAGGGCAGGGTGGCTTGGAAACAGCCTGCAAGATGCAAGGGCAAGCTGATAAGATTAGACAAAGAGAGGTCTGGCATGCGGCGATGAAGAGGCGGGGAGAAATGAGGCAGCGCGGTGGCCTGACGTGCAGCAAGGTGAGGCCTGCGAGAGGTTAGGCGGCGGGCAGAGCAGGCCTGATGAAGGCTGGGGAGGGGAGAGAATAATAGCTGCGGCTGAGCAGGCGTTGGATTGAGGTAGGCGCTGGCCTGGTGGGGCCCGAGTACCGGCTGAGATACTACGAGCGGCGAATCTGCTGGTTTGTCTGAAAGGCGAGTGTTTGAAGGGCTTTCCGGATACATGATTTATCCGACCTAATATATCTTTGAAAGGCGTTTGAAGACTAGAGGCCTAGCGTTTGAATCTATTGGTGCGAGAGGCCTTTCTCGGCTGCGGTGGTTGCTGCACCTATTCTGAAAGAATGGGAAGAATAATGGTTCGTTTGAAAGCCGGCTTGAGCGAGGATGGCTTTAAGGTGTTTTTGAAACCAAAAACAAGAAGCAGGGTGGTTTCTCTCATCTGTGAAAAGAGGCTCGCGGGGAGAATGCGTTAGAGCTTTCCTGTAGTGGAGGTACGCGAGGAGAGCTTGGAAAGGTTTGATAGGATTTTGCACATTAAAAATAAAAAATCCTGTGGACTTTTTTGAGCTGATCGGTTTTGCTTTGCTTAATAAGAAAGGAGATAGAATCGTTGTCGATAATTGACAGGTTGGAAACCGTCGGGTGCGTTTTTGGGTCGAAATTAGAATTGACAGAAAATTCAGAGCACATGAGAAAGCCAAAAAAGGATAAAATAAACATTGCATCGAGGGTACGATCGGTGTGCACGGAATGATAGCCTGAGCAAATTTTCTGAATGCAAATAGAAAGTATTTCTAAAGTGATAGGTAATCTGGAAGTCGGGTTTAGGAGGATTTAGTCTTTGAATGTCTTTAAGTAAAAGAGCTGTCTGGGAGCTGGCGAGGTGTTCAGCTGGGTAGCCGAAAATTAAGTTATGCATAAACTGCAACCCGCTGAGGTATCCTTTGATGGAGCCGATTTGCATGTTTTTTGCTGAATTAAGGAATAAAATAGCCTAAAACCGACAGCAGTTTGCGTTTAGAGCATGAGGGATTTTCGAGGTTTGATGCTTTGAGAATTATTCTGTCAACCTTCTCTTTCGGAAGAGACATGATGAATTTGTCGGAATCAAGTGTGATGCCTAGGAATTCGATCACTTTACAGGGGCCGCAGGTTTTTTCTTGGGCGATGGGGATGCCCAGCTTGGAAAAAACCTTCTGAGTTTTAACTAGGTCTGCTGCGGGTGGAGCGTGAGGTGGGGAGATGATTAGAAAATAATCCAGAAGATGGATTAAATGATGGATCTGATGGTTATTTGACAAGATCCAGCAGATGGCTTCGGAAAGCATGTCGAAAATTTTAGGGCTGCTTTTGCAGCCGAACGTCAAGTGAACCGTGAAATAATAATTATTTTTTCAGCAGATGCCGAAAAGATGCCAAAAATCGTGATGAATTGGCATGACCTTAAAGGCTGAGGTTTTGTCTAGTTTGGCTAACAAAGCGCTGTGACCGACAATTTTAATCAGACGAATAGCTTGGTCGTCGTCGTGGTAATTAAGAGAATATTCGGCTAGTGGAATAAGGGTGCTGATGCTGGGGATCGGAGAATTATGGGGTGCGGATGAATCTATAATTAAGCGCTTCTTCCCCAAGAATTTCCTAGTAGCAATGCCAATTGGGCTGACCTGAAAGGTTTTAAATGGAGGGGCAGAGAACGGGCCGATCATAAAACCGGTGTCAAGCTCTTTTTTGATTAACTGATTGACTGAGTCAGGATCGCTAGCTGCTGACTGAAGATTGCTGCAAACCCTGCTTTAAGACTGACAAAAAGTAGTCGGAAACATTAGGACCGGCGGGGTCTCCGGCCTCTGGTTGAGCCGGCAGGCTCTCATGGTGGGCTGGCCGTGCTACGAGCCTTGCGTAGCGGGAGCGGGCTCCTCTATATCGGAAATCTCAGATTCTTCTTAGTCGGACATGGTAACCTTCGTTTTCGGGACAAAAACGCAGAAGCCGAGTAGAGGAACTGAGCAGCATTTAAAGCAGCTGGGTAGAGTTTGGGGGGGTAATTAATAACGAGGGGATTGAAAGCAGCTGCGATCGTTTGCTCGTGGTCCTCCTGAAATTCGACGAATTGCTTAAAAGTCATAGAGAACCATCTCTTGCTTACATTTTTAGAATTCTTTGGCCACTAAGAGGCAGAAAGGTACTTCAGATGTTAAAGTTATGAAACCATTTGGACAAACCAGTTCTTCTTTGGCATTCTGCAGCAACTTTAGAGTTTTTTAGAGTGCACTCACGTCTACTACAAGTGGTGACTAAATACATTTGCAGAAATATTGTTAAAAGTGCATTTTAGTAATCATGGTGTCCCAAAATAGCACAGTTGAGTATCATTGACTATGATCTCAAGCTTATCTTAAGAAGTAGCCTACCAAAGAATTATTTTTAGTATATCAAGTACAAATTTAGAGCACTTATGTTATATTATTTAATGTCCTTTTTTACCTCTGCTTTATGACACCCCACAATGCCATAGAATTAAGAACTTTTTTTGTCTAAGTGGTTTCATCAAGAACCTTTAATAGCTGAAGAACATTTCTGTTTCTCAAAGCTTCTTTGTGGCGAAGGTTCTTCATCTCTACAAGGATGTAATCTAAAAGGTGGCTAATTTGTGCTGATTGGTACAAATTCATACAACCTCACTTTTACGATTTTGTACAATTTGTCTAAAACCCCCCTGACGGGTAGGTTTATGGGCGTCTTTCTTACCTTTTTATAATCTGAAGAACCTTCTTTTGCCACAAATAAGCTTTTGGGAAACATTAAAGGTTCTTGAGATGTTAAAGGTTCTTTATGGAACCATTTAGACAAAATGGTTCTTCTAAGGCATCGTGAAGCACCTTTATTTTATCCCTGAGTTTCTACACTCAACATGGGATGCTATTTTGAAAGACAATTTGAAGGACAAACTTAGTGTGCAAGAACACAACACTTTAAGTACATAACGGAAGTGCACTTTTTTCACCTGGGAGACTAGTGCTGACATTGAGGTATTTGGTACCGAGCCTGGCTCCATATTAATCCATGCTGTTTTCAAAAAACAGATTTGAAGCTGAAATCCGCATCAGAGCAGTTGCAGAGAAGAAGAAACACGCTTCCAGATTTTCTTCAGCCGCCGGCTCTTAAACTCACGCTGTCTGGATCCGACACTCACTTGCACCGGGACCCGTGCTCCTTGAGGTTCCCCTCAGTCCCCCGGAGCAGTTCTCTGCTGCTGGCTCCTCCAGACGGCCTTCATGAGCTTCACGTGGCCAACAGAAAGAAGCCAAGAGCTCACGCCGGATTCTTGCCTCCTCTCCCCAGTGTGAGGATCCCAGCCTCAGCTCCTCTCAGACGGGAAGCTCACAGTCCCTCACGCCGTCACTCGGTTCAGCTCGAGCAAATAACCCCGCAGCAAAGCTCGGAGTCGCCCTACCTGCTGTGAAGTGTCTTCCAATGAAACTGAGACTATTACTCTGCAAGTCGAACATTTTGGAGCAGTAGGATTTTTTATTTATTTGATCCAAAGTACAGCAAAAACAATGATATTTAAAAAAATATTTGTACTATTTTAAACAGCTGTCTTCTATTTCAGTATATTGTAGAATGTAATGTAATTACTGTGATATCAAAGCTGAATTTGTAGCATCATTACTCCATCCTTTAGAAATCATTTGCTGCTCAAAGACCTTTATGATTATTATTATCTTTAAAACACTGGAGTAGAATTTTTTCATGTGTCTTTGATGAATAGAAAGTTCAAAAGAAAGCATTTATCTGAAATATAAATCTCATATAAATGTCTTTATTATCAATTTCTGAAGAATCGTGTGACACTGAAGACGGGTAATGATGTTGAAAATTTAGCTTTGATCAAAGAAATAAATTACATTTTAAAATATATTAGAATAGAAAGCAGTTATTTTAAATAGTAAAAATATTTCAAAATCTTTACTCGTTTTGCTGATTTGGGATCAAACAAACGCAGGCTTGCCGAGCAGAAGAGATATTTTTTCTTTTAAAAAACATAAACAATCTTACTGTTCAAGAATGTCTGCCTGGTAGTGTACATGTTATTAATACACTGGTTCAAAGAAAAAGATAAGAAAGAAAGACAGCATTTGATTAGATCATTATGCTCATCATCTCAGCGTCTGGTCATAAAAATAAAGGACAATTAAATCACTTGAACCTACACGGTGTTAGGAAGATAAATAAATAGGAAAATCTTGTTTTATTGCTGATTAGAGGTTATTAAAAAAATCATTTTGCATCTTAAAACAGTTAATTGTTTACTTCTTAGCTTTTGTTGTAAACAAATAAAGCCTCTAAACAACTTGAACATTTACGTATGGTTAACTTGAGCATGCAAAACACAGAATAATCTGTTTTTAAAAATCACTAAAGTAACGTTACTTAATCAGACCATTGTGTTCCACTCCTCAGCTTTTGTTCATAGTAAAGCCGGCAAACAATGATCTCTGTTCCAGCTGCTATCATCTAAACATCATGAGTTTATGTGAACAAATACAATAAGACTTCATAATTACAGCACATTTCACTCCATAATTTGAGAAGTAGGATTTACAATCATATTTAAATGCACTTAATGTATTTTTCTTGCGTGAATACTTCTATCAAGACAGCGAGGTCATCAGAACAGACAATGAATGAAGCGGTTAGTAAATCTGAATATAAAAGTGTTTAATGAGAAAAAAGTGAGACAGTAATGTGAATGTGGAAATACTGAAAGAACCCTCGCTCAAACTTGGGACACTTTTTAACCCTGTGTAAAGCAAAGCGCTTTAAATAGTGTCTTAAAAATGAATATATGAATATATGAATATACAAAGACAAACAACCAATCATAACCCCCACAGCACTGACCTCATTACATATTCATGAGCTGTGTGCGCTTAAAGGGATAGTTCACCCAAAAAATGAAAAATTGATGTTTATTTACTTACCCCCAGGGCATCCAAGATGTAGGTGACTTTGTTTCCTCAGCAGAA
>JAUMHQ010000207.1:361127-371403 GCA_032361165.1 Enteromius paludinosus | reverse complement strand
CTGTAAAACCGTTTCTGGGCATTTTTGTCCCCTTACCTAAGCTACATACCTTCTATGTACATATCAGAGAACAATTTAAAATATTCTATTAGCAGTTTTCAATAGTGAACTCTTTTTGAAGACGTAAAAAACTGGATGTGAATGAACCTTGCAATCAAAATAGCTCTTATGTTAAAAATAAAGTGGGTTTGTTGAAATGTGGTGCTTGACATATATATCTGGAGAACAGAAGTTTAAATTAAAGTGAAAACAGCAAAAGCATACACCATGTACACACAGAGAAATATTTATAATGAAAATACTAATTTATTCAAATGAAATGCATATAATGTTCTGAATGTATACAGAGATTAAAATACATAAAGCATCATATACAGATTGTCTCATTGTCTTAATTAAGCAGGTGGTTTCTTATGCATTTGTTCCTGAGTTTTTTTGTGATAAAAGCATTAAACCAGTCTGAAAATAAACGCGTTGGTTTAAAAACTATAGTTTATATTTATAGAATGGCTGATTTGTAAACAACCATTTTATTTTTCTATGAATATTAAAAAATAAATGATAAAGATATTTATTAAATGATTTGAGATGCACTTTTCCGCTATACAACCCCAATATATATATATATATATATATTTACACTATACTTCCAAAATAGATGGTACACCCTTTTCTAATGAACAGGTTAGACTACTTTAGCAACAAATCTTAATGTATAAGCATATAATGATATTCTAGGTTCAACAGTTTGGGCCCTTTTTCTAACATAACGATGCCCTTGTGTATTAGGCAAGGTTCAAACGTAAATGATTGATTGAGTCAGTGTGGAAGAGCTTGACCGGTCTGGTGTGGGCCAAAAACTCATCACTAAACACTAACGACTTGTATATACGGGTATTTATTTTAGGCTCAACTTTTGCAACAGAGATGGAAATAACATTTTTAAAATGCATTAATTGTTTCCATTATTGTTGTCACAGTTTTGGAAGTATTTTCTGTTCTAAAGAATATTGTCCATATAGTGTATACAAGTCATTGGTGTTTGGTGATCAGTTTTTGGCTCTTAAAGAGGTTTTTCCAGACCAGTCAGGTTCTTCCACACTGGAAGGTTTTTTTAACCTTGATTTATACACAGAGTCATTGCCATGTTATAATAGGAAAGGGTACACAGTAGCATATAACAATATTATATGCTTAAACATTGTAGAAATGACTAAAGCAGTCAAACCTGTTCATTAGAAGGGGGTGACAATACTTCTGACAATATAGTGTGTGTGTATATATATATATATCATGTGAAAATGAGTATATTAAAAGAAAATGTGAACCCCTAACTTTGCACAAGATATTTTACAGGTTTGCTCTCACGTCAGTCAGTTTTTTCGTCTTTCCACTGCGCTCCGGACAGTCTCTCTGTGCTTCCTCTCTCTCGGCTCCTCTTCTCCGTGGCTCGAGCCACAGCTTCATCGAAGCACATGCTGATGCCGCTGTTCCTCCTGCCGTCTCTGTCTGCGTCTCTCAAGCGATCCGCTCCACCATCCCACGTCCCTCGTCTCTCTCCGGAACTCTCGGTGTCCAGCTTCGTACCATTCTCTGCGCTCTCCTCCACGTCTCTGAGCGGCGCTTTAGTTTCCGTTGGGTGTTCTTGGTCGGTTTGCGCTTCTTTCTCCTCGTGTTGTCTGTGCTGGAGCTGTTTTCTGAGCGCCGTGAGTTTGGAGTTCTGAGGTTTGGGAGGGACGGCAGGAACTGGTTTCATGGGATGCGGAGGTTTGCATGGAGAGCTCTTGTGAGGCACCGCTGAGATCTCTTCTTCCGTCTCTTTGCTTTCCGTTTGTTCGTGATGATTCTCGTCTGGTCTCTGCATGATCATGGACTTCTCCAGATCATCAGGAGAAGGATTTCCCTCAACAGAACTTTCAGTTTTTACTTTCACATCCTCCTCAGAGTTTCTTTCACTGCCTTCAGATTTGTTTTGATCTTCTTGTCCTTCTTTTGTGTGTTCCTCATCTACCTTCTCAGAATCTCCACTATTCTCCTTTAAATTCTCTTGTTTTTTAGCTTCCTGTTCTCCTTCTTTTGTATGTTCCTCATCTACCTTTTCAGATTCTCCAGTATTTCCATCAAAACTTGTAGCTTCTTGTTCTACGTCTTTTGCATGTTCCTCATGTATTTCTTCACAATCTCCACTGTTTTTCTCTAAATCTTGTTTTTTAGCTTCATCTGTAGCATGTTCCTCACAATCACCACTGTTTACCTCTAAACTTTCTTGTCTTTCAGCTTCGATTTTTTCTTGTTCTCCTTCTTTTGCATGTTCCTCATCTACCTTCTCAGAATCTCCACTATTCTCCTTTAAATCCTCTTGTTTTTTAGCTTCCTGTTCTCCTTCTTTTGCATGTTCCTTATCTGTTTCTTCACATTCTCCACTGTTTTCCTCTAAATTGTCTTGTCTTTCAGTTTTGTTTCTGTCTTGTTGTCCTTCTTTAGGTCCATCATTTGCACTTTCCTCACATTCTCTATTATTTTCTGCTAAACCTTCTTGTCCTTCAGCTTCGTTTCTGTCTTGTTCTCCTTCTTTCTTATCTACCTTCTCAGATTCTCCACTATTTTTCGTTAAATTTTGTATTTTAGTCTCTTGTTCTTCATCTCCTTCTTCACATTCTCCACTGTTTTTCTCTAAATCTTGTCTTTTGGCTTCTTCTTTATGTCCCTCTTTTGCTATACTATTTTCATCCAAATCTTCTTCACTTTCAGTCATGTTCTCTTGTTTTTGTTCTACATTCCCATCCCTACATTCTTCTATAGATGCAGCTTTCGCATCTTCACACTTTCCTTCACTTGTGTCTGTTTTGTTGTCATTCTCACACACTTCTCCTTCATTTTCCTCCATATTCCTCACAACTTTCATGGTTTCTTCACTCTTCTCACCCTCTTCCATTTGACCCTCTTTTGTCTTTGTTTCGATGATAATCTGTGTTTGGTCTTGAGGAGTCAGCGAGACGCGTGCTGCATCCGTGAATTCCGGGCTGTTTGGTACCTCACTGTTACCATAGGAACCATCAGCATCCAGCACCTGATGAGCATCTTCGCCTGGGATGGGCTCAGGAACACTGGTGCAGTCGGTCTCAGTTCGCTCGGGTTCTGGTGAAGAAGGAATTGAGTCCGGTCCAAAATAAGTGTCTTC
The DNA here is from genome assembly GCA_032361165.1 of Enteromius paludinosus. Classification (NCBI taxonomy): domain Eukaryota; kingdom Metazoa; phylum Chordata; class Actinopteri; order Cypriniformes; family Cyprinidae; genus Enteromius; species Enteromius paludinosus. The sequence goes on along the minus strand of JAUMHQ010000207.1, from coordinate 368,222 downwards.
TCCACTGGCTTCACTCTCTGGTTGATCTTCTCCACTGCACACAGACAAAAGTCAAATATTACACAAACACTATACAGCTTGTGTAGAGGAGTTTTAGAATGTTCTGCTTTATGTTTTCCATAAAAGATAGCACACCTGAAAGAAACATCAAACTACTAAAACAACAATAAAATATTTTATTAGTACTGGGAAGATTTTCAGTCTGTTAACTAAATGATTCAAAAACGTTTTTAAAAAATAATGAATTATTAATAATTAAATTAAACATAATTGTATTTTAATTTAATTTACTCAATATGTGTGTATTGTGTACTTTTTATGTAACATTTATTCAGTACATTTATTTAAAATAAGTACTAAGTAGTTCAAAAAAGTGTAATACAGCATGTAAATTGTATGTATTATTATTAAGGTGTATATTATTATTATTATTTTATGGTACATTCACGGTGTTTTATTATTTTTGGATCTTTATAAGAGCAGTTTAATTCCCATGTATAAAAAAAAATGTAGGTGTTTAAATAAAAGTTTTGTTTTGCACTTACATCAGTGCGTGTTTATCATCCTCCACATCTTTTGAATGTCTATCTTCATTCTTCTTTGCATCCATACACACTTTATCTGTCTTCAGTGCATGTTGTTCTTCACTAAGCAGTGGCTCAAAAGCGGGTTTACCACTGTCTTTCAAAGCAACAGGAATCGTGTCTTCTGATTGGTCAATGGATCGCACATCATTATTGTTCTCTGGAGGAAGTGCGTTTGATTGGTTACTAGTGTGAAGATCTACATTGTTGCTTTGTGAACTTAACCAAGACAGTCCCTGATAATCCTGATCGGCTGGGAGAGACTGACAAAACATGTGCTCATATTCAGATTCTTTATCAGACTCATCATCATCATCATCATCATCATCATCGTCACCATCATCATCATCAGCAGGGCTGTATTCGTCATCTGAGGATAATGACAGGGCCGGCATGAAGGGACGGGACTTATAAGGCAGGCTGTGTGATTTTCCAGGAAGAGGCCTGTGTGTGAAGGATGGGCTGCTGCTTTTGGCTGCAGGTGTTTGACAGTCATTAATGCTGATTTGAGACGCACCGGAAACCGGCTGATTGTCCTTGTTTTCATCCTCCTCTTCCTCATATTCATTCTCAAAACAAGGCGCCTCGACTGAAAACTCAACCTGAAGAACAGAGACAGATGTCAGATACAGACATCTTAAATGTGCTCTACACATACAAACATTCTATTAGAAATCTATTAAACTAAGAGTATTAAACTTCTTTATAAGAAACTTTTTTAAAAGACTTTCAAAAGCTAACAGCAAATTAATCACTGACACTGAATGACAACCTCTTAGAACAATCATATAATACAGCATCACATAATCCCAGAATGCACTGTGATGGTAAAAAAGTTATAAGATCATTTTTAATAATTATTTTATAATATTCTCAAAAATATTCAATATTTCTTTAGGTGATTAATAATAATAAAAAAGTAGATTATTCAGCTACAAAAGCAGAACTGCTTTTAAAAACCTAAGTTACGTCATTTTAAAATTGAAAATATTAATTCCATTATTCAATTAAATACTGAAACCATTATTATCATCATAACTACATGTGTGTGTTATTCTTTTTTATACATAAATATATATATATATATATATATATATATATGGATATATGTGTGTGTGTGTGTGTATATATATATATATATATATATATAATAAAAAATAATAATAATTATAATACTCAAATTAAATTTAATGTAAATTTTGTTTTCATTTGATATAATTTCATACATTTTATCTTATTTAAAATTAATTTCTTCATTCACACTTGCATGAACACACCGGGTTAACAGCACTGCTATCCATCGAATCCAAGAACCCAAAAGCTTCCTGGAAATCGAGTGGCAGATCCGGGTCTGGAAACTCCATGTCCTCGTAGTAGTGAGGACTGGCGGGTTCCTGATGGAGGTTACCTCTCATGTCTGGAGATGAACACATTCACATTTGCATTTTTTACCACACACTTTCCTCAGTCGGCCCATGTACGGAGCAATCAAAATGTCCTACATTTTGTTTTAATATTTATGGCAGGACACTACAGGCAAAAAAGATTTTTTCATGCAGTAATAAGAAATTATATTTTGGACTGTTTGATGTGTCAGTTCAGTCTAGTGGGGAAAAAAGCATCCAAAATACACAGGTAATATATACAGATGTTTAAAGGGATAAAAACGATTATATCCCAACATTATTTCCCCAATGATTGAACACAAAAATTTCACCATGTTTTTAGGAATAAAATGTAATAAATATAAAAGTAATAAAAATGTTAATTATATGAACAAACCACTCGAAATAAAGAGAGGAATAAAACCCTAAGTTGTGGTGTATGTAAGTGCTGCTGAAGAAGATCAAAATATATCACAAATAGATAAAGTGCAATTAAATAAACATTACAGACACTAAAAGCAAAAACTTTCTTTCCTGTACTGGTTATTTGTTCTTCAGACTATTGGGGGAAAACATCTCAAATACACTTATAGGTGTTTATTTTATTAGAGTTTATCTATTTGTGTCTGTAGATTTTAATTGCAATCCATATCTTTAAAGGTTTTTCTCCACTTCAGCAGCACTTACAAACACCAAAACATACAGTTTAATAAATCTGTATATTCTGAAGGTATATTTACTAAAGAGTTTGTTAATATATAATTTACAATGATATTTATAACATTGTGTTTCTAAAAACATGCTGAAAACGCCTATTTTTAAAGTTTGTGAGTTTTTTCCTCCTCTTTAACAGCACTTACAAACATCAAAACTTAGGAGTTTATTCCTCTGTATATTCTCAAAGTTTTTACGAAGGGGTTTGTTCATATATCATTTGCACTGATATTTATAGCATTGTCTGTCTAAAAAAAATAGTGAAAACACCTATTTTTAAAGGTTGTGAGTTTTTTCCTCCTCTTTAACAGCACTTACAAACATCCAAACTTAGGTGTTTATTCCTCTGTATATTGTGAAAGTTTTTACCAAGGGGTTTGTTCACATGTCATTTGCACTGATATTTATAGCATTGTATGTCTAAAAACATAGTGAAAACACCTATTTTTAAAGGTTGTGAGTTTTTTCTCAACTTCAGCAGCACTTACATACATCAAAGCTTAGAGTTTTATTCCTATTTATATTCTGAAGGGTTTTATTGAGAAATGTACATATGTTATTAAATTACTTTTAATATTGCAGTTTATTTGCATCTGTAGATTTCAGGGTGTTTTTTTCCCTAAAAATAAGTTTTCTCTCAGCAGCACTTAAAAGACTTACATTTTCACAGTGACAGAAATGTGTCTGTTTTCTACTTGTAAGTTTACATTTATTTATTTGTTAGACGTTTTTATCCAAAGTGACTTATATATAGGATATAGCAATACAGGAATACAACAAGCAACTTAGCATAAGATGGCAATAAACTGAGAAGAGGTTTCAGTCATTGTTCTATATTGTTAAAGCTAGGAAAGGAAGGGATAAGGATAATTAGACAACAGAAATGCTGTCAGTTGAAAGTTTCTGCAGAAAAACCTTTAACTCTAATATGCCAACAGAATCGAACAAGATTTTTGAACCATTTGTTAGATTTCTGTGCTTGAAATGTATGCAAATGAAACAGAGCCTCATTTGCATATTCAAACATAACATTTCAGAAAAAAAAATGTTTTACCCTATTCACCCGCAGTGCCTTGAAAACATTGAAAAAAATAAATTTTTTGAAACAAAATTGCAAAAAAAACCTTATTCTGAACTAGTAAATTTGTGATCATCAGACTGCTCAGATTTACATCAATCTCAGTATTTCTTTCTTACCCATGTAATCCTCTTCTGTGATTTTTTCTTTGCCTTGTGGTTGTTCAGCTTCTACGTCTTCTTTAACAGACTCTTGATTCTGATTTAGATATTCTGCTTCTCTGGCATTCAATACATCTCCTTTTTCTGGCCCGTCATTCTCGTTTTTTGTAATCTCTACCATTTCCTTCCCACAATCCACCTGACTTTTCACATAACTATTGGTTTCTCTTTCACTCTCTTGAACATCATCATTTTCGCTCTTTAGATTTCCATCTGTGGACTCCATCTCTATGCTCTTAACATCCTCATCTTCTGCTTCGTCTCCTTGCAGGGGTTGTTCCTTATCGTTCCAGCCACCATGAAGGACACCCAGAGCCAGTCCAGATGTTATATGAAGTGGGACGGTCACTGAAAATGGTCCTGATATGTGTATCCCAGCACGCTTGTCTGCTTTGCTGGTCATTCCGGGCGATCTGGTAATGCTCCTGAGCTCCGCCCCCTCAGCTCCACCCCCAGATTCCAGACGGTTGTAAGTGCCTGGAGTTCCTCCACTCACCATGCTGACCTGAGCCCCGCCCGTTCGCCTGTACGTGACCGCATATCCACTGGACACGCCCCCTCCAGCAGAAGCCACGCCTTCTGAGCTTCCCGACACATTGGACAGAACCAGAGGAAGATGAGCTGGAGAATGTTTGGAATCTGAGAGACAAACAAAATAATAGTGACAAATAAATGACGCTCTTCTGCACAACGAAGCTGCATTTATTTGATCAAAAAAAACATTTATAGCTTTTTTCTTCATGAATATCTGAAGAGTCTTTTTGTTGTTGCAAAAACAGATAACTTTTTTTGCTAATTAACTCTTCATCTGTTAAAAGTGTAATGTATTTCTGTGATGTTCAGCTGTATTTTAGAAATCATAATAATATACTTGTGATGTAATAACACTTCTGATTATTATCAAACTGAGATAAAATGAAATTGACATACATTTTGTTACTCAGGATTCACAGATGAACAATCAAAAGTACAGCACTTATGTGAAACAGGTCATGTTAATTATGTTCATGAGAATATTAAAACTTTTGTGAATGTATATTAGGTTAACAAATCTAGAATATAATAATCTCTGATTAAGTTGAGCTAAAAAAGGGAAAAAAGAAAGATTTTATATTATTTAAAAATCTTTGGCAATTAATAAAATGGTGTATGGCATATTTATTTATGCTTATGGATGCTCTTTTAAATTATTGTATAAATTCAAAATTAATTAAGTTAATTAAAACACTCAGTGGGGCGAATAAGGTGATGTTAAACACAAAGAAATGTGAAACATCAAATATCTTACTGCAATAAATTCAGATGAATATGAGTATAAGACTGAAATGTATAGATGAATCTTTATAATTTAATAAGCAGATAATAAATCACTCTTCATACCATCTGGTGCGTAAGCACCTGAGCTCAAAGAGTCCATGCTCTTCGCCGGCCTCAGAGCTGTCTTTTCTTTATCTGTGCATTTAGAAGATATAATGAGAAACAATTAGACGTGAGAGGAGAATCATTTGCAGTCTATTATCTATTGACATCAGTCATGCAAAAATTCATTTAGCATTTCCAGAATACTATATAACAACTCTATTACTGATTACAGTCAGACCTCGCACCTTTAGGACAGTATTTGTTCTTCTTGCGTGGATCTTGGAGTCTCCCGCCCAAATTAAAGATGGATCTCCACTTCCTTCCTTTGAGGGAGCCCTTCCTCCTGAAAACAACACAGACCGTCAAATGACAATATATCAATTAAGTTAAATAAAGTTTTTTTTTTTTAAATGCTTTGTAGCTATCTCTACTATCCACCACTACTTCGTAGCATTGACATTGAAGCAATGTTTCTCCTCAGTCTTACTTGTCAGTGCCGTCAATAATGGCATGGTATGGCCGTATGGGCAGAGGTCCGTCTCCTGGACTGAGGTTCCCTGGACGCTGAAGCGGTAAAGACTTGAAGAAAGGTTCTTCACTGGGCAGCATGGAGGAAGACGGGAGGGACTTCCTGCGTTCCACGCTCAATTCTAGATTAAAACAATAACTCAACTTTTTACAACTAAGAAAACTGGAACACGTAAAACTGAGGATGATGAAAATAATGAAACTCAGAGAGTTTTAAGGAAGAGGAAATACCAGTTCCAGGGAAAAGCTCGGCCACGTGAGTGAGAACAAACTCCACCACGATGGACTGGACCCGGACCTCCATGAACGCAGCGGTGCCGTTAAAACCGGTCGACTCGATGTCCTTCGATCTGCAGATAATTATGCACTTATTCAATAATAATAAGTAAAGCTGAACATGAAGCTCAGTGGTGAGAGAATCCAGAGGTGGACAGCAGTCAGGTACTTTTACATCACTCAGGTTTATTCAGAATGATCTATTCTTTATTTAAACATTTTCTTTGGAAAACTTTTACCTCACTACATTCCAGAGCATCATGTCATCATTTTTACCACAGTATGTTTTGTAAAATTAAAGTTTTAGATTTTTTTTTACCTTTAATACTTAAGAGCATTTAAAAATGTATTATTTTCTTGTACTCAAGCAAATCTTTTATCCGTGTTTTTCTTTGGAAAACTTTTGCTTTACTACATTTCAACGCACAATGCCATTCTTTTTACTGCACTATGTTTCATAAATTATGATTATCATTAAACACATACATTTTACTTTTCTGCACTCAAGTGAATCTTTAATCAGTTTTTTATTTGTAAAACGACATTCCAAAGCACGATATCATACTTTTAACCGCACTACGCTTCATAAATAAAAGTTGTTGTTTTTTACCTTTAATACCTAAGATCATTAAATGCGAACATTTCACTCTATTGCACTTAAGTAAAACTTTGAATTACTTTTACTTGACTAAAAGTAATAAAGTAATATATTTCTAATGTAATTAAATAGTATTAATTTTTTATATGAAACGTAGTGCTGTAAAAATGATAATACTATGCTTTGGAATATTGTGATGTAAAGCTTTCTTAAGAAAAACACTGATAAAATACAAACACTTGAAAATACTTTTAAAGCAAAGTGAAAATATTTCACTACTGACACATTGGCACGAATTACAGATTAACGCACACACACACACACACACACATACACACACACTCATGTAGTGTCTCCATGTGTTCTGGGGTCTCTCCATAGGTGTAATGGTGTTTCTACTGTACAGACT
>JAUMHQ010000207.1:281821-293487 GCA_032361165.1 Enteromius paludinosus | reverse complement strand
TGTTGTTGATACGGAGTCGAATCTCATCCATTTTGTTCGTCAGCGACCGTACATTAGCAAGGAAAATGCTGGGTAAATCGAGTCGATATGGTGTTAGCTTTAGCTTAGCTTTTAGCCCACCGCGGTTCCCCCGCCTTGGTTTACGGTCGCGCCGCCGCCTTCGAGCTCTTCCGGCCAGTCGGGAGGGTTGCGCAGCCTCGGTTGTTCTGACGATCTCGGGGACGAGTTGAAGGTTGATGATAAAGTTGTCGGAAATGCATAAACCAATATCCAAAAGCTAATGTCCCGTGTACGATGTAAAGGCACAACTGTTCTGTATGAACAGACCCAACACAAGCAAGAATAACACTGCAAAACCTCAGAAACTGGAAAGACGCTGAGCCTCACAATGTGTACGCGCCGCCATCTTGGTCAAAAAAAACAAACAAAAAAAATGATATCAACACATTTTTTTGAAATGATAGCAACATAGAACTTTAATAAACTGCAGATTTATTGACAATCTGAGTGAACATCGACAAAGAGAGCATAGATGCAGGTAAGTATTGCAATGTGAGAGGCAATGAGGACAGTCACAGGTGATTCATACTCCATGATTGGGAGCGAGTGACTGGTGTTGATCCGGGATGAAACAACTTTTGTTTCTCTACATGAGAATTTACTAAATTAAAACATGGGCAAAAAAGCAATACACAACAGTAATATATTTCAGTCATTACTTCTTTAGGCTAAAATTTTAAATAAAATTATAAAATGAATGTTAGGTGTTCTCTGAGAGCAGCTCATGTTCATGTGTTCACGTCTTCACAGATAGAGAAAGAGGTTAGAATTTGCAGCCTCTGTATCAGACATTTTCTCCGCTGTATGGGAGGAGTCTAAGCAGTCAAGCGGAAAGAAGTTGCATATACACTACAGCGCGGATGAGATCTGGTTTCTTTTTTTTTTTTAAACTGCGTATAAGGAAATGTGCACGATATGATAATCGTACATGTCAATATCACAATAAACCGCCATACCAGAATACCGTTACAACCCTACTCGTGGTGCAGAAATGCTCTCTTGCGAGAATGGTTTTCCGCACGTGGATACTGTTCGTATTTTTTTTTATGTGCGCTAGATTGGAAACAAGGTATTTTAAACACCATAGTCACAGGTATGATAGATAATAGAAAAACTGCTTATTGGCGCAGATTATTTTTTTCCCCCAAGTGTTTTTGAATTGTAAAACCGTCACCACTGATTATTTGTCTCTTAAAGGTGACTTCCCATGCTCTATAGTTCATTAAATCACTAATAGGAGAAAAAAAACAATACGCCTTTTCAGAGAAGATACAATATTGAGAAATACTAGACACTGAATATTGTCAAAATGCTGACAAATGTGCTGAAAATGTTGTCCAATATAATCGTTGGTTGTTCATATTGCACAGGGTGAAGTTCAGGAAAGAACAGTTTCAGCAGAAACTGCAGATGCGTGAAGCTAAAGAAGAACAAAAACAGAAGCACGATAAAGAGAAAGAGGAGAGACTGCAGGCATTACGCAACCAGGTACACACACGTGTAAACCACTGCTCAGACTCACTGCATTCCAGCTGATGATCGGAATCAAGACTGAGGTCGGGGGTATAGCATCATTTAAAGCATTAAAAACCAGCTGTGCGTATTTTGTTTGCTTTACAGGTCTGTAAGGTAGCTGAGGCCAATCCAGAGAGGATGATGGGAAACACAGTGGCGTGGAGCGTACGTCAACAGCCTGAGGAAGTGTTTACATTACAAAGACCACTGTACCAGCTAAATACATACACTGATAAACAGGTAGCAGCACATGTACACAGCACACACTGTACTACTTACACATTCACCTCAACACAAACAATTGATGACCTAGGATTTAAGGTTTAACGCTGCACTGTGGCATAGGAGCACTTAAAACAATTCCCCCTTTTTACATTTTACAATTGAAGTCTTATTTTAAACATCAATCTATTTAATCATTCTACTGCTGTTGTGTATGTCTTATCAGTTTTATCAGTCTTATCAGAAAACAAATGTATTCTATATGCATTTATTTATTCAGAATTAATAATTTAATTATTTTCTTGCAAGACCTTTGTTGGACTGATCAAATCCTCCATGTGACCTTGTTGGAAAACTATCATTTTAATTTTTCTTCACGTCATTTTAATTGAATTCAGGTACCATCCCGAGGGAAGCGGCCAGTTTAGTTTCCCATTCATGGGGCATTTTGTTTCTGCTGATAATAATGGCTAACCTGTGATGACATTTTGTCAAGTCTTCTGTTTACAAAATCACTGGCCAAGGCCAAACAGTGAAACAGCATTTTTTCCAGACTTTTGTTTCATAACATGCTGTTTCATAACAGCATATCCAGTAAATAAATATAACAGAGATAAGTTACTGACTTTAACCTCGTTCGTGTCATCAAAGCATATCCACCTGTCAGAAGTTACAAAATAACAGTCTAGAAACCATTGAACTACTATAGGAAACCATTTACTTTACCTCCCTGATTGTTGCTTGATCATCTTGATTGTACCGAAAAACATGGCTGATGTTTTTAAACAGATTTTAGTGACATATATGAATTTGTAATCAGTTGATACATAGTCTCTCATCATTTTGTCTTTCTTTAAGATTGTGTCTGATCCCAGAGTGCGTATTGAACAAGCACTGAGAAGCGCAGGTCTCCTTAACACCCCTTACGCAAGACAGATGGTATCGGAGCTCCCACCACTCAGGCCACCCAGACGAGACATGGAGTCCGCTGCTTTCAGATCCTGACCAATAATTATATAAATGTAATCTTCATTGTACATAAATGAGTCGTGCTTTGTCCTCCTAAGGTCTACTGTCTACAAATGTTTAACCATATTCCCTTGGATACTTTATACGATATTTGGAGGGTTGGTTGATTCATACAGTGGGTACATGAAGTATTCAGACCCCCTAAAATGTTTGACTCTTTGTTATATTGCAGCCGTTTGCTAAAATTATTAAGTTCATTTTGTTTCCTCATTAATGTACACACAGCACCCCATATTGACAGAAAAACACAGAATTGTTGACTTTTTGCAGATTTATTAAAAAAGAAATACTGAAATAACACATGGTCCTAAGTATTCAGACCCTTTGCTCAGTATTTATATACTTTCTACAACTTTCTCCCATCTCCCGACTGCATCTCTGGAGCTCAGCCACAGTGATCTTTTACTGATGTTTCTACTACAGTATGTTTCATATTTCAGTTGTGTTGCTGTCTATGGAGGGACAGATAGCTCTCTGATTATATCAGAAATATCTTCATTTGTGTTCAGAAGATGAACGAAAGTCTCATGGGTTTGGAACGACACGAGGGTGAGTAATTAATGACTGAATTTTCATTCTTGGGTGAACTAACCCTTTAATTCCTCATGATATGACCAACATGCTGATGGTAAAGAGAACCATTTCGGGCTCATGTTTGTGGCGTTTTACAGGACAGTACACTTTTTGACAGTGTCATTGACAGGCCTCATATTTGAGGTATTTCACGTATTTTGCGGTAAGTAGTGAGACTACTGTATGACCCACAACACTTCTTAAAACCCACATGAGCTTCATGAAGCCTTCGGAAACACAGAATCCAGCATTTACAAAATATTCTTTGCGTTTGTTATACTGTATAAAATTGTAGCAAGAGTTGATGTACAAACCCACATGACTCTTTTCATAAATTTGGCATATATCTTTATTTAGATTAGCTTAGCTTATTTCTATTTAAACACCAAAGCTACCCCCGACAATGTTACTACAAAAACAATGCTTAGAATAACCGTAATACACAAACAAAATATAATGAAATATATTTTAAAGGCCATATAATTTAAGTCATATTGTTGATTTCCAAGTAAAAATACAAACTGTCCTAGTATTAGTAACTAGTGAAGTGAGGTGTTCGTTAGAGATGATGTGTAAGGAAGTCAGCTGGGTTGTTTTAGAAACGTGAATGTCATCTTTAAATAACACAAACACACTATGAACAGTATTATGTACATTGCAGATGTTCGTTACAGGACTTTATGAGATAAGTCGAAGGCGTTTTTTGATGAAATGAGCCACAAGGCACTGCGGTCGCAGCTGATATTCCAGGAGAACCTCGTGAGGTGTAGAAATTTGATCCCCCTCAAACCGGTTCAGCAGAGTCACACACACCACTGCAGCTGCAGATGAATAAAATGACTTGATAATTAAGTATGGCTTTTTGAGAAGATAAAAAATCTGTTGTTTTTTTCTTTCATAAATCGAAGCTGCTTCCTCTCATGCCATTATAGTGGTGATGAGGAAAACAAACATTGTAAAGGTCTTTACTACCTTTGAGATTGCAGACACGACACATGGCAGCAAAGACAGTGGATTCCATCTCAATGTTCCTGACGCCTGCCTCGCTGGCTTTTCTCAGATATTCCAGTTTTTCTTCAGTGGAAAATGAGCACAGCGCTCCGTCTAGGCGCCCTTGACCTGCAACGGGTACAAGAAGTGATGACGGAGAAAAATAACTTTTTAGTCTTCGAAAGCATGTCTGTTTGTGAATGCTTGTGATTAATAACATGTAAGAGGCCATAATCTAAAAACTGTAATAATCTAATAGCAGTTAAAGCTACTGGAAGGCAAGTCATTCTGACCTGTTGACTAAAGCAGTGGTTCTCAAACCTGTCCTGGGGACCCCCAGCCACTGCATATTTTGTATGTCTCCTTCATTTAACACACCTGATTGAACTCATCAGCTCATTAGTAGAATCTTGAACTGGGGGGGTGGCCTGTGAGAGAGACATGCAAAATATGTGGTGGCCGGGGGTCCCCGGATAGGTTTGACAACCACTGAAGGTGACTTTTTCCAAAAAGCTGTTAAACAGGTTGAATGGCAATGCTACAGTTAAATAGTTTATGCTCTGTAAATTTTATATTTTTACACAACTGGAGTACTGGATTGACCAGTCAACATCCAGGGCAACATCTATCTGTTTTATAAACAAATTGTAACATTTATGCATTTAAAATTTTTTCCAAATTTACCTATATTTCTTTCAGGTTACACATTCAATGAGTTTATGCATTAAAGGGTTAGTTCACCCAAATGTATTTTATTTTTTTTTTACTTATTTTACTGTTTCTGGATATGGATCATTTGAGTTGTGTTGCTGTCTATGGAGGGTCGGATGGTTATCATGAAAATATCTTATATCTGATATCATCAAAAATATGTCAATTTGTGTTCTGAAGATGAACGAAGGTCTTATGGGTTTGGAACGGCATGAGGGTGAGTAATTCATGACAGAATTTTTGGGTGAGCTAATCCTTTAACTGGCCATCAAACCCATGACCCTCAGGAATGGCTCTATCATGTTACGTGTGACCCATTACAGTATGAACAAAAACAAAACAATACAAGACAGAAAACAATTACTTTACCCTCGTAGAAGTCATGCGTGCACATTGTGTTTCCAATAACGGTGGGAATATCTGGAAGCTCTGAGGAATACTGCAGCAGCTCTTGGGCCACATCTTCATCTAGCTCTGTGCTTCTGATGATTACCTTTCCCAAAACCACCTGCTCAAACTGTGGCCTGAAGAATGAGTCTACAGCCTTATCTGTGATCACTACGGTGCCTGCAGACAGACCTGTGTGTTGTGTGGAAAAAAGTTTTTTTAGGGCAGCAAACCCATACATATAATGCCCCCCAGCATCCAGCAGTATTGAGGTCTGATATATAATAATTCAGTTTGAATTATTGGATGATTAATGTTTAAGTCTCCACAACAGCCATTACAGTTTGGTTAAACTTGGGTGATGTATTTAAAAAGAAATAAGTGCTCACCGACTCCTCCTGACGTGCCGATGCGAAAGATGATGACATCACGACAACGAGCATGATAGAGCAATTTAATGAGCTCATGCAGCATGATGGAGATGGAGGGAACACCCATGCCATGCTGTCAGAAACATCGAAAAATACACATGATGCTAGTGGAAAATGTGCACTACATATTAAATGATGTAAGTCAATAATATTATGTTTCACCAAACAATTTATTATTTTAAACATATAGCCTATACATATATGAGTCTGACCACCAGTTCTATCCACACGAAATTCCACATATAAAAACATTATTAACTCTCTCTCTCTCTCTTTCTCTATATATAGGTCTCCAGAGGAATGTGGTCCACAAAAAATCTGATCAATGCTTGCACTACTGTAATTATGGTAATCAGATGTTTTTGTTTTTCTTTACAAAACTTTGCTAAAATATGCGAAATGTTGTAGCTGGTTGCTTATTGGTCCAGGTTAAAATAATCTGCCAAGAAAACTTCCAGTCCCTTAGAAAAGTGACAATACAGCTATTCCCAACAAGTTGCATGATTTAAAGCATGATTAGTGTCTGCGGGCTATATGATGCATTGTGTGTTAAGCGTAGTTTGTAGGGTTAAGGGCTTTCAAATCCATAAAGCAGAACTTACAGCTATGCTGAACACTTCTAATTAGTATTAGCAATACCACTGACTCAGTATTCATTTGCAGTGAAGATTTTATATATCCACACATGACATGATCTTCATACATAATGTTCAAATGAATTTGCAGGCACAAGATAAACTCTAATGTAAACACAAATTTATATTTGAGATACTCACACTAATGGACAGCACAGGTCCCACTTTATACATGGAATACCGGTCCGTTCCCTCACAGATATCTGTGATGTCTTCCATGTTGTTGGGCAGCTCCAGCTGCTCATGGATAAACTGGGCAAAAGATCTCATTCGATTGGGACTTCCACCAACACAGACAAACTACAGAAAGACAATTGTAGCAAAATCAATCAAACTATTTCACCTGTCCTGTTAGCCTGACTAGTCTTTTTGGTGTAAATTTATTCACATTTTACATATGTATGTATGTCAGTGTCGGGTCTTGTTCTTACATGCCTCTTTTTTTTCTTTTCTTTTTTTTTTCATTTTATGATCTTCGTCAATTATGTCTTAGCTCCCAGGCACTGAACTTTGTAACTGACTTTAGTCTCAGACAACTTCTTTTTTGACATACAGTAGCTGTCCATATAAAATGAGGCTCGAATTAATTACTTGGCAAAATAAGCCCATTTTAAAGGATACAATAGTTTATCCTCTGAATCTTGTGTGACAAAAACATCATTTGAAAGCGGCCATAATTGAGAACCTGTGCTCTACACATTCCTATACATCTTTCTTAAAGTCTACTCAAATTTAATTTAACTTTAAATCTGCTGTCTAGCTGTTGTTTGGCCAGGACTTACACACCTTCACATCCCCAAACATCTGGGGCAGGTCATGGGTCTTGGTGCCCAAGTTGAAGTGGTACAAGATGTCTTCTTCCATGCTGTCCAGATGAGGGTTCTTCACATACTCCACCGGTCTGTGACACATCACATGTGTTCTTGATGCAGTCAAGCATGTTGCTCACACCCTTTATGTAATCTTATTAACTTAATCTATCGCATCTTTTTCTCAGATTATTTAAAGAAATATGAATTGAGTAAAATACAGTTTTCTTACTGAATGTAATCGCTGTGTTCATTTCCCAATCGGTTCAGTAAAATAGGCGGCATGATTGCAGATCGCATCAATCTGCAAAAAAGTGGAATTTTTTCTTTTATATATCTTCACACCTGAATAAGAGGAAAAATGTGCAGAATTGTTTGTACCTTGCAGCAGCTGTATTTTTCAAAGAAATCCCTTAAATTTAGCTCCTGCTAATATTTGCTTTTGTACTCTGTAGACGCTTGTGTCATCAGGACCTTAGAAGAATAAAAACGTGACTCTCTGAGACGAGCTCTTATATAGAGCTGGGAATGCTTTGATTGGTTGTATGGGGAGGTGTAGCTCCTTCTACATCTGTCTCTACCTGGTTACTCTCTTTGACATGTACACAAACACACTTCTGCTCTACAGAAAGATGCAGCACTGTGCCAACATCACCTCTGAACACAGACAAGTTTGAAGTGTGCGTGTTTATGTGTACATGTGCCATAGTTTATGAAGACACAATTTTGTATAGTGACATAGATAAGACATACTCTGGGTATTACAATGTGAAGGTGGTTCAGTTCAAAAGGCTTAAAAAAATACTAAATTGTTTCTTGAGGATATTAGAAAGTTTTCTGTGAGGTGTTGGATTGGTTCAGGGGGATAGGAATTATATGAAAAATATGCCAGTGGAGAGTCGAGTCTGCATAAACCAAACTTATCCTGGTTACTTACTTATCTTTCTCCATCTGCTCCAACCCATTCATTAGAAGATTTAACATTCAAGTTGTAAATGGAGTAATACATCGGCAACATTTATATAGCTGTACAAAACTAATTGCATGCATTTAAATGGAAGTTATCCCCATGATGACTGTACAAAAGGGATTATGTAACATAATCAATAGAGCTGCCAAAAATCAATATCGCTTATGTGCCAGTTTGATTTAAGAGCATATTGACCTTCTGTAGCAGTGCAATTGCTGCTATCGGGCAAGAATTAGCTGCAGAGTAAATTCCTGTATTTAACTAGATAATAAAATAGGTTTACGTAGGTAGTAATAATAAATAATAATATGAGTAAGTGCTTAACTGAAAGGAGAGGAATATGTCATGTTTATTTGTTAAACATGTCTTAATACATACATTTATTAGATAGTTTTGAGCTCTGTCAAACAGATTTAGGATATAACATTTGTCTAATATAAATCCTCATAAACTGCATAAGTAACACATTTATATATTTTTTTTATAACAATAATTAAAAATTATTTTCTTTATTTTTTTTTTTACTTTTAAAACCCAAGGCTGAGCAAAGGTTGGTTGGTTTATTCATTCATTCATTCATTCATTCATTTTCCTTATTCTTAGAAGTTAAACTATGGCACTGTGAGACTGCAGTTATACAATAACAAAACTCATCACATCAATACCCAACTGGTCTATTCTCATTTAGCTGGACATGACATCAAAAGGGTGGCGACACAGAGCTTGAGATATTTTTATGTTTATTTATCATTATAAGATATGAGACAACATCAAATGTTGTACTTACGTTGTACATATTTGGGGCAGCATATGCTAACAATTACATTATTAAGTACTGTTCTTGTCACGAGAAGGGCTGTAGCTGTTGTGGTGAAGCGAGTCGCGAGCCTCTTTCAGCAGCACGGAAAGCAGAGAGTCTCTGATCAAGGTACATTTATTAAACAAAAAGGAATAACTGAAACAAAAGCAAATGACACAAAAGAACATGTAACTTCAAGAAACGTTAACGACAGACAAAGATACAAGACATGGGACGTGGTATTTATACATGGACTAATCAAATACACCTGGACAAAACATGGCTGGCAGAGGATGAAACACTCATGAGAGGACGAGGTTACAAACGAAGAGCAGACACGAGGGAGCTGACAGGTAAATAAACAGAGCACATGGCACAACAAAACACAACAAAGATCACAAGGGCATGTAAGACAGGGCGAAAGACACATATAGTTCATGACTAGCTGAAGTGCCATCCTGAGCTGGACAATCAAACAGTTCATGTGCCCTCCAGGGCGGTGCAGACAGTGGAGCATACCACCTGGGCCTCCCAGGCAGCGACCTTGCCCTCCAGGACTGACCAGACAGTTTGTGTGCCCTCCAGGGCGGAGCAGATAGCAGGGATGATCACTTGGACAGACCTGTCGGCGGAAATGCCCTCTGTGACATCGCAGTCCTCCTCCAGGGTGGTGCTGATGGTGGGGAAGCCCACCTAGGCCGACCAGACCACAACCGTGCCCTCCAGGGCCGACCAGGCAACCATAATGCCCTCCGATGGCCGAACAGTCTCTGAAAAATGATATAGCATATGGATCGGCTTAAAAAAATGCCTTTTCCCTTTCTTCGGATCGCCACCTTACCGTGGTGGAGGGGTTTGAGTGCCTGAATGATCCTAGAAGCTATGTTGTCAGGGGCTATATGCTATATGCCCCTGGTAGGGTCTCCCAAAGCAAAAAGGTCCTAGGTGACAGGCCAGACAAAGAGCGGTCCAGAAACCCCATATGGAGAGAAAAACATCTGGAAATGTGACGTCGCCTGGTATGGCACAGCCGGGGCCCCACCCTGGAGCCAGGCCTGGGGTAGGGCTCGTATGCGAGCACCTGGTGGCCCGGTCTTACCCCACGGGGCCCGGTCGGGTCCAGCCCGAAGGAGCGACGTGGGGCTGCCCTCCCGTGGGCCCACCACCTGCAGGAGGGACCATAAGGGGCCGGTGCTTTGTGGGTTGGGCGGTGGTCGAAGGCGGGGACACAGAATCTGACTCTAGGGACATGGATTGTCACCTCGCTGGGGATTAGTGCGGGAGGTTGAGAGGTACCATCTAGAGATAGTTGGGCTCACTTCCACTCCTTGGGCTCTGGAACCCAACTCCTCGATGGCGGGTGGACTCTCCACTACTCTGGAGTCG
This sequence comes from Enteromius paludinosus, assembly GCA_032361165.1. Lineage (NCBI taxonomy): Eukaryota > Metazoa > Chordata > Actinopteri > Cypriniformes > Cyprinidae > Enteromius > Enteromius paludinosus. Next base: position 282,970 of record JAUMHQ010000207.1, on the reverse strand, counting down.
CCCGCAGCGAGAGGTGGCGGGCTGGTGTGGGCTTGCTCATAGCCCCCCAGCTTAGCCGTCATGCGTTGGAGTTCACCCCGGTGAACGAGAGGGTCGTTTCCTTTTGCCTTCAGGTCAGGCATAGGTCTCTCACTGTTGTTTGTGCCTATGGACCGAATGGCGGTGCAGAGTACCCGGCCTTCTTGGGGTCTCTGGAAGGGGCACTGGAAAGCGTCCCAACTGGAGACTCCATCGTTCTACTGGGGGACTTTAATGCCCACATGGGCGATGATAGTGATACCTGGAGGGGCGTGATTGGGAGAAACGGCCCCCCTGATCTGAACCCGAGTGGTGTTCTGCTGTTAGACTTCTGTGCTAGTCATAGTTTGTCCGTGACGAACAACATGTTCGAGCATAAGGGTGTCCATCAATGCACCTGGTACCAGGGCACCCTAGGGTTGGAGGTCGATGATCAACTTTGTGGTCGTTTCATCTGACCTCCGGCCGTATGTCTCGGACACTCGGGGGCGGAGCCGTCAACTGATCACCACCTGGTGGTGAGTTGGATCCGTTGGCGGGGGAGGAAGCTGGACTGACTCGGCAGGCCCAAACATACTGTGAGGGTCTGTTGGGAACGCTTAGCAGAGCCCCCTGTCAGGGAGGTCTATACCTCCCACCCCCGGCAGAGCTTCTACCAGATCCCGAGGGTGGTTGGAGACATTGAGTCCGAGTGGACTATGTTCTCTGCCTCCATTGTCCATGCGGCTGTTCGAAGCTGTGGCCGTAAAGTCTCCCGTGCCTGTTGTGGCGGCAACTCCCGAACCCCGTTGGTGGACACCGGAAGTAAGGGATACCGTCAAGCTGAAGAAGGAGTCCTATCGAGTCTGGTTGGCTGGTGGGGATCCTGAGGCAGCTGATAGGTACCGGTGGGCCAGGCGGACTGCAGAGTGGTGGTTGCAGAGGTAAAAACTCGGATATGGGAGGAGTTCGGCGAGGCCATGGAGAAGGACTATCGGTCGGCCTCAAAGAGGTTCTGGCCAACTGTCCGGCGCCTCAGGAGGGGGAAGCAGTGCCCTGCCAACACTGTATACAGTCAAGTCAAGTCAAGTCACTTTTATTTATATAGCGCTTTCAACAATACAGATTGTAGCAAAGCACTGAACATTATCA
>JAUMHQ010000207.1:260260-274847 GCA_032361165.1 Enteromius paludinosus | reverse complement strand
GCTCTACACCAGGCTCCACCCCCACTGTCACGCAGCGATCTCATTCCCCGGAATACTAATCACAGTCACCTGGTCTACACACCTGACACGCATTCCCTTCACCACCGCCTTATAAGCACACACCACAGTTCAGTTGATGTCCAAGCTCGTACATAGAAAGTGGACTCTTACATGCTCTTTCAACTTACCTTGTCTCCTTACCTGTGTATTGCAGAAGTCTCTGTGAGTTTCCCTGTGTCTCCTCAGCTCCTGTGTGTCTCCTCAGCTCCAGCGTGTCTCCTCGTCTCCAGAGTTTGTCTCCATCGTCTCCTGTGGTGTGTGGCTGTGATGATCGTGGTTTTCCCCTGCAAGGAAGAGATTAAGACTTTTCAGTTTATTTGCATTTGCCCAGAATTGGAAGTTTTTACGTTTGCTCACCTTTGTTCTAATTATTATCCTGTGGAATAAACACCTTTGTTGATTTTACCTCTCTGAGTCGTCCGCTTCGTTACAGAAGCTGAGTTCGGAAGATCCGTTCCTGGAATTAGTGGAGGCCATAAGGAGATCGATTGTTTCCACATTACCCCAGCCACCACCACTACCGTCACCCTCGCCATCGCAAGCCAACCCGGAAGTAAACAACACTTCTTCACCCGCCGCAGTGGTATGTCCCATGGTGCGTTCGACGCCCTTCTCTGGTGTGGCGGGGGACTGCAAGGGATTTCTATTGCAGTGTTCCATAACGTTCGCTACTTACCCTCAAGTTTACGGTACAGAAAGTGCAAAAATTGGCTATGTTATATCTTGTTTGATGGGATCGGCATTACGTTGGGCGGAATCTATTTGGAGCCAGGCGGGACCAGCAGTTAGCTCCTTTTCAGCCTTTTCACAACACTTCATGGAAGTATTCGGACGAACGGATCGGGAATCTTCGGCTGGTGAGGAACTTTATAATATTCGACAACAGGATCAGACAGTTCAAGAATATTCCATCCGTTTCCGCACCTTAACGAAAAGGCTTTGCTCACAACATTTCGACAGGGTGTGGAGCCTAACCTCCGTTTGATGCTGGCAGCTCACGATGATTCCATCGGACTAGAACGGTTTATACAGCTGGCTCTTCGATGCTCTGCCCGCGTAACTTCATATCACTCATCAGCCATTTGCACTAGTATGAATTTCCCTCGCCCGCCAGAGTTCATGAGCCCTCCAGTCAGCTCAGCAGAACCCATGGAGCTCAGTCGCAGACGTCTCACTCCCCAAGAACGACAACATCGGCTATCTAAGGGACTCTGCCTATATTGTGGATCCAACAATCACTTCATCAAAGAGTGTCCATCGCGTCCTCCCAGACCGGTGGTGAGTACCATCCTTCCTATTACTGAAAATATGTCACCATTTACAGCTGAAGTGCTTTTGTCTGCCAATGGTGTCTCTCTGTCTGTGGCAGCTCTCATCGTCTCAGGTTCTGCTGGCAATTTTATCGCTGGGCACCTCGCACAGCGTCTTAAACTAAAGACTTCCCCTACGGATAAGATCTACAAGGTTCAGACTATCACAGGAAAACCGTTGATTGATCGTCATGTGAGACGCCGTGCAGGGCAAGTTAGAATGCATATGGGAGAATGTCAAACGGAGGAAATCTCCTTACTGATTCTGGAGGGCTCTCTGATGGACCTTGTTTTGGGGCGTCCGTGGTTGGCAAGACATGAACCAACTCTCTCCTGGGGTACAGGTGAAGTTCTCAAGTGGGGATCACAATGCTGGCCCGAGTGTTTTCCTGACCTTCCTCTCCAGTCCGGCCAGTCCATTCACGTATGTACCACTTCAATTGAAAGTCCTATTGAAAAACAGTCTGTTGAGATTTCCTTTAGAGTACCAGGATTTCCAAAGATGTCTTTTGCCCCAGGAGAGCCGCCAGTCTGCCACCACATCGCCCATGGGACTGCGCTATCGATCTGCTCCCGGATGCTCCATTGCCCAAAGGAAGGATTTATCCCCTATCCATACCAGAGACTCAAGCCATGGAGGAATACATCAAAGAGGCGTTGGCACGGCTATATTCGTCCTTCTACATCCCCTGCTGCTTCCAGTTTTTTCTTCGTGGCCAAGAAGGATGGCGGGCTTCAGCCCTGAATTGACTACAGGGCTTTAAACAAGGTGACAGTTCCTTTTAAATACCCCCTGCCTTTGGTTCCTGCAGCACTTGAGAAACTTCGAGGTGCCAGATGGTTCACTAAATTGGACCTCAGAAGTGCTTATAACCTCGTTCGGATTAGGCATGGGGACGAATGGAAGACGGCATTTATAGCCCCGACTGGCCACTATGAGTACTTGGTTATGCCGTATGGGCTAGGAAACGCACCGAGTATCTTCCAGGACCTAATGCATGACATCTTCCGGGACTACCTAGACAACTTTTTGGTAGTGTATATCGACAACATTTTAATTTACTCCCCCACTCTTCAGTCCCATAAGCAGCATGTTAGAGAAGTTCTAGCCAAACTCAGGGAATATAAATTATTCTTAAAAGCTGAGAAATGTACCTTCCATTCCAACCACACGCAGTTCCTGGGATACAAGATCGACTCCTCAGGCTTCAGCATGGACAGTTCTAAGATAGAGGCCATCACCAACTGGCCCATCCCTACCACAGTCAAAGAACTACAGAGATTTTTAGGCTTCTCTAACTTCTACAGAAAATTTATTGCAGATTTTAGTGTTTTAGCTAGTCCACTCACTAGTCTCCTAAAAAGGTAAACCTAAGACCTTGCCCTGGAACCCTGAAGCCACACTAGCTTTCCAGAAACTCAAAGAGGCATTTACTACTGCACCCATATTAACACTACCTGATCCCAAGAAGCCGTTTGTCATGGAGGTGGACGCCTCCACAACTGGAGTAGGAGCCATCCTATCACAGCAGCAGGGGAACCCACCTCAACTCAAGCCGTGTGTCTATTTCTCCAGGATGTTCAACCCGTCTGAGAAAAATTATGACATCGGAAACCGGGAACTTCTAGCCATCAAGCTTGCCCTGGAGGAGTGGAGACACTGGCTGGAGGGGTCCATGCATCCATTTCAGGTACTTACAGATCATAAGAATCTCCAATATCTTCGTGATGCCAAAAGATTAAACCCATGTCAAGCCAGATGGGCTCTATTTTTCACATGATTCCAGTTTACCATCTCATACAGACCCGGCTCCAAGAATGTACGTGAGGATGCACTATCTCGACTACATGCTCCAGATCAAGAACCTGAAATCATCGAGCCCATCATACCACAACACATGTTCGTCAGCCCCATCCAAACTGGCGTTTCGTACCTGCAGCAGAACGTATACCACTCATCCATACTATTCACACGTCACTGGGCACTGGATATCCAGGGACCAACAGAACCCTCTCGCTACTGCAAGATCAATTCTGGTGTCGGGAGTGTGCTATGTCAAGAACACCCAGACATCTGCCTGCAGGAAAGTTACTGCCTCTCCCGATATCTAACCGCCCCTGGTCACACCTAGGAGTTGATTTCATCACTGACTTACCTGCTTCAGATGGTAATACCTGCATTCTGGTAATCGTAGACCGATTCTCTAAATTCTGTCATCTTCTTCCTTTGAAAGGTCTACCCACACCCTGGGAAACCGACCAGTTGCTCTTTAACCAGGTGTTCAGAACCTACGGACTCCCAGAAGACATCGTCTCTGATAGAGGACCACAGTTTATATCCAGAGTATGGCGATCATTCTTCAGACTCCTAGGTGTGACCGTCTGTCTGTCTTCTGGCTACCATCCTCAGGCAAACGGACAGACTGAAAGGAAGATCCAGGAGGTGGGGCGGTTCCTCCGTACCTTCTGCCATGACCACTAGAACTCCTGGAACCAGTATTTGGGCTGGGCCGAGTATGCACAGAATTCCCTACGTCAGGCTTCCACCAGACTCACTCCCTTCGAGTGCATGCTCGGTTACCAGCCCCTGCTCTTCCCATGGTCTGGGGAACCCTCGGATGTACCTGCTGTTTACTACTGGTTCCGGGAGAGCGAGAGGGTCTGGGACGAGGCTCATCACCACCTCCAAAGGGCAGTGTGTAGGCATCAGACCAACGCAGATCTACGTCGATCCAACACTCCTGTCTACCGGATAGGTCAACAGGTATGGCGATCCCCCAAAGACCTACGCCTACGCCTGCTCTGCCGCAACCTGAGTCCCAGGTATGTTGGCCCCTTTAACATTGTGGAGCAGATGAACCAGGTTACCTATCGCTTACAGTTACCACCACAATACAGGATTCATCCCACATTCCATGTCTCTTTACTCAAACCCTGTCATGATCCTCTTGTCCCTCCCACAGAGCCTGGTGAAGAAGAACCCCCTCCTCCCATGGTCATCGAGGAGGGTACCATCTACAGCATCCGAGAAATCCTGGATTCCCGGCGCCGTGGTGGTCAACTACAATATCTCATTGACTGGGAGGGTTACGGCCCCGAAGAGAGATCTTGGGTTCCTCGAGATGATGTACTTGATGAGGTCATGCTCAGTGAATTCCATGCTTCACATCCAGATCGCCCAGCACCTCAAGGCAGAGGACGACCACCACGATGTCGGAAGGCCCCTGCCTCGGGAGGGGGGCCTGGAGGGGGGGGGGGTAATGTAACAGCCACACCAGGCTCCACCCCCACTGTCACGCAGCGATCTCATTCCTCTGAATACTAATCACAGTAACCTGGACTACACACCTGACATGCCTTATAAGCACACACCACAGTTCAGTTGACGTCCAAGCCCTGTACATCAAAAGTGGACTCTTACATGCTCTCTCAACTTACCTTGTCTCCTTACCTGTGTATTGCAGAAGCCTCCGTGAGTTTCCCTGTGTCTCCTCAGCTCCTGTGTGTCTCCTCAGCTCCAGCGTGTCTCCTCGTCTCCAGAGTTTGTCTCCATCGTCTCCTGTGGTATGTGTCTGTGATCATCGTTGTTTTCCCTTGCAAGGAAGAGATTAAGACTTTTCAGTTTATTTGCATTTGCCCAGAATTGGAAGTATTTACGTCTGCTCACCTTTGTTCTTATTATTATCCTGTGGAATAAACACCTTTGTTGATTTTACATCTCTGAATCGTCCGTTTCGTTACAATAAGTAGTTGAAATAACCACAAATATCATAGCATGTCCAAACATCTGAGGGACCCCAAAATCACCTCAGACCCCAGAGGGTTAACAAACACATGGTACAGTCAGGCAGGGTCGATCAACGGCAAACATGAACCACAGAGGCAAAGACGAGAGAATAATCCAGACACGAAGCAAAGGTTAGACGGTTGGCCAATGGCATTAAATGGGGCAAGGCAAAATCAAGAGTCCGGGAGCAGGCAAGGTCGAGAACGGTAATACAGGTGAGAACAAAGAAAACACAGGGAACACAGGAAACATGGATGGGTAACAGAATGGAAAACACAAGGTCCCAAGCTCACCTATTTCTATGCCACCGCAGTGGCTTTCTAGAGTTGGAAGTTTGCACCCACCAGTGTTGACCTTTCCCAAAGCTCACTATCCTCAAAGCCACAAGCAGTGGCCTCAAGAGCGGGAGCATTGCACCCACAAGCGTAGACCATTCCCAAAGCTCACTATCCTCAAAGCCACAAGCAGTGGCCTCAAGAGCTGGAGTATTGCACCCACAAGAGTGGATCATTCCAAAAGCTCACTATGCCCAAAGCTACAAGTAGTGGCCTCACGAGCTGGAGCATTGCACCTACAAGTGCGGACGGTTCCAAAAGCTCTTCAACGCTACACCCACAAGCAGAAGGTCATACGAAATATGGATCAAGAGGTCCACTCAATCAAATGTGATTTAAATCATCAACAAACCCTCCATCTCAGCAAACGGACCGCAAAAGTAGGAACCCTTGCACCTGCCATTGTGCACTCCTAAACCATTCAGCACCCCTTTCTTATCTGCTTCTTTTTGTGGGCTTCCTTTCATGATTTGGCTGCTCTATATATATTTAGCTTCATTCAGAAAGCTAGTAAAGGGCAGGAACTTAGATTTACCGGTACTCTATCCTGGCCTGGATCCCGTGGCCCTTGCTAGTGTACCAAGTCCCCACTATTGAGGCCCTGGCGAAAAAGATCAGCAGCTATCTGCAAAAGTGGCTTGGTCTAGCTACTTCACAGTCTGAGCAGTGCTGCTTTGTACAGCACCAGCAATATCCTGTAACTCCAGATCAGCTGCCTCTCTGAAGAGTTAATGGTGACAAGGACACGGGAAGTATGGCATTATTGAGAGTCCACGGATTTAAAGGTGGCAGCAGCTGGCACACAGGTGCAAACAGGAAATGGAGTGCAGAAAGATCATTGGAACTGGCAGAGTCACAAGTAAGACACAACGAATTGGTGGGGTCCACAGCAACAGGGCCTGCATGCTTTGGCTACTTCTCAGTCACGAGAGTTGACAATGCTCGAGGTAAAGAACTTCAACATCTTGTTCAAGGGGAAGTGCGAGCAGGCATGGTTGGAATGGGGCAGCTAGGAGCATGGACTAAATGGAACAACATTCAGCAACATAAGATAATTTCAGTCAGGAACTCTTAAGTCAAAAATATATCATAGACAACTAAATGTTTATAATATATATTTTTATTTGCATAATATGAATATCATTTGGCAGTATGGCTCTGTTCCAAGTTCCCTGTCCATTTCATGAGCTCCATGAAAGCCAAGACAGGGAATAAACAGTCATTTCAGGGGCACTCTTCTATTTTTAGAATAGTAGAGTAGCATAACCCCCCCGGAACAGAGCAAGCAACTATGACAACAGTATGATATTGTTTTAAGTTGAACCCACAGCAGGAGGAGATGAGGAAGGGGGTGGGTTGTTAGCAGCATACAGAGCAAGCATCAATAACAACAGTATAACATTGTTTTAAGTTGAATCCACAGCAGGAGGGGATGGGGAAAGGGGTGGGTTGTTAGCAGCATACAGAGGAAGCAGCAAAGCAGGCAGATGAAAGCAGTGTTTAAATAGGGCGCTCTGATGTAATTTGCCAATAGTGAGCTTGGGTGTGTGATCAGCTGATGGAGGCTGGGTTTGAGTTTTCCAATCAGCTAACAGCTTGACTATGAGACCTGCCTGAACTAACTCAGGAAGCTTAATTTGGACTGACATCTGGGAAATAAATACATAAATAAAAATCTGTTGAATCAGTTTCTTAGTCCAAGCAGTTTTTGATGTCCTACCAAAGTTCAACAAACCTCCATGTCTAGGGTAAAAGTGAGACACCCTCCTACCCCTCTGTTCAGTAAGGGGATTGCTAGAACACCTCTTAGCAGCTGCACCCCCAAAATGGCGCAACCTGGTCTTCTCACAACTGCTACTAACTGCTTTGGGAAGAGCGCATGGATTAGGCCAACAAGAGGAAGCATACTAAGTTCCAAGAGCTAGTTGAAGAGTGCAGAAGGCAGGACCGGCAAACTTGTTTTGAGCTTCTGGAGGTGGGCTGCAGAGGGAAAATAAATAAATAAATAAAAATCTGTTGAATCAGTTTCTTAGTCCAAACTGTTTTTGATGTCCTACCAAGTCCAGCAAACCTCCATGTCTAGGGTAAAAGTGAGACAGTGAGAGACCTCATACGTGAAATTTGTTTAGTGCCCCCAAATTTCTAAGTCCACCCCTGCCCAAAATATAGGGTACTATACAGTCCTAGAATTGCAGCCTCCAATACTGCAGAAACAGGGATATGTTCAGACTAATTTGAAAATCGACCTATGTTGTTACCCTGCAACACGCAGGGCCATAAATGTGGGTCAGTAAGACGATAATTCATCTAAAATCTAAGCAGTAAATGTGTTTGTATGCTATTTAATTAATATAACAATTTATTGATGTTAATTGTTTAAATAAATATAATAATTAATACTTTAAACTACTTTTGTTTAAGTGAATAATTTGATAAAACTTGTTTTTTTGTGAAAATGTATCTGTACTGTAAATCATGTATTTTACAATAATTTTACAGTTAATAGTTTACTATAGACATTGCCCTACCTCACTCATATGGTATTCATTTTATTTGTGCAGGTCTTAAAAAAGGTTTTAAAAATTGTGCAGCAACACTGAAACATGCATTAATTTAAAAAATGAAACAGTTCTGTTTTGTCTTTGTTGGTTAAAATAAACAAAGCAGACAACATTGTGTCTAAAATAACACAATATTAACTTACTTACTGAATTGTTATAAGAGCAGTATCACATTTGCCCTCATGTGATATTGCACTTAGCCTGTTTATCTTGTGATATTGTGTAACAATAAAAAAATAGGGGCATTTTCCTCCAATATATTCCATTTTAGGGACATTCTAACTACTGTACGTTTTATAAGCTCCATTACACAGTGAGTTGTTGCCTTGCATCACATTGGTTACCAATCTGCAGTATTAAAATTAATGAATGAACAAATGAATGAGGTATTTATAGAGTGATTTATTGTGTATTGCCATTGTTGCGGCACGGAGGGATGACGAAAACAAGCGGATCCATGCAGATAATTTATTAGGAAAACTCAAAGTACAGACAAGCAGGGTCGATGAACAGCGAACAGGGACATAAGAGGCAAAGACATGAGAATAATCAAAATCCGTGGCAGTGGTCAGGCAATCGGCAAACGTAATCCAGAGGGGCAGAGAAAAGAGCAAATATCCGAGGCAGGCTGGGTCGAGAATGATAAACCAGAACAGAGGAAACACAGGGAAACACGAAAGGCTTTACAAGGGGAATACACCACAAAGATTAGCGACATGACAAACACAAGCATGTCCTTAAATATACTAGATAATGAAACAGAGGGGAGGAGGAGCTGATGGGTAACCATAGAGACAGACAAGCTGGGAGGAGTCACAAGTTCATTATAAGAGTCCCGGGATAGAGAACGGAAATACACAGAATGACATATAGATGGGGCTGGAGTGCCATCTAGCGGAGCTTGATGACACTTCCTGCTGCTGTACTGTAACATAGCCCCCTCTCCTTAAAAAGCAGCTTTCAGACGCTCCTAACAGCAGAGCCGACGGGGAGGCCCACCAGGGCAGCGCAGACAGCGCAGAAGCCCACCTGGGTGGCACAGAAGCCCTCCAGGGTGGAGCAGACAGCAAAGAAGCCCAACTGGGAGGAGTAGGAGGTGCAGACGCCCACCTGGGTGGCACTGGCGGTGGAGAGACACTCCAGGCCGGACTGCAAAAGGGAACAAGTGGTAAGTGGTGGCCTCTATGGCCAAGACCGTACCTGCATCGAGTTTGTTGCAGCTGAGTTCCGTAGCTGGGGCAGTTCAGAGCAGGTTATGCTGTCACTGGCGGAACCCAAGGGGAATCAGGATCCCTGGCAGGCTCTAGCAGATCATGCCAGGGTGAATCAGGATCACTAGCAGACTCTGGCGGATCGGGCCACGGCGGATCAGGATCACTGAAGGGTTCAGAAATGGCAGCCATCTTGTGCAGTGACTCGGGATCGGTGGCCATCTTGTGCAGTGACTCAGGATCGGCAGCGAACTTGTGCAGTGACTCAGGATCAGCAGCCATCTTGAGCAATGACTGGGATACTGCAACCAACTTGAACCACAGTACAAAATGTCTATTAACTCGGCCATCTCTGCTGTCTGGTCAGCCCTGGAGGGCATCTCCGCTGTCTGGTCGGCCCATGTGGGCTTCCCCGCTGTGTGCTCCACCCCGGAGGGAGTTTCCATCATCTGATCCGCCCAGGTGGGCATCTCCACCACCTGCTATGTCCTGAAGGGTGTCTTTTCTGTCTGATCCGCCCACCTGGGTGGAGATACAGGGACTTTATACACCAGGAACTAGGTCAATGGGTGGAGACTTGCAATGAACGGCTATGGCAGCAGACAAGGGGGTGGAGACATGAGTTCATTGATAAAAAGTCCAGGCATGAAACAGAGACAGAAAACACAGAAAACACAGTCTGATGCTGGAGTGCCAACCAGTGAGCTGGGCTGGCAACTCCAGCTTGATCGTCACAGTATATATTATACATTTTTCCTATATATTTAAATAAAAATAAACTATGGATATTCAGTATATAATCCAAAGTTTTGGATTATACTATATATATATTATATTAAACTACTTGAGTAGTTTTTTTTTATCCTATACTTTTTTTTCTCTTACTCAAGTAACTATTCTAAGTATTACTTTTACTTGAGCAAATATTTCTGTTAGTACTTTTACTTGAGTACAGTTTTTGGGTACTCTACCCACCTCTGGCCAAGTAGCAGTAGGCATGCAGTCTGAAGCACGCTGGAACAGTGTGAAGACTCTTCTGAACTTCTCAGATACTCCAGCCACATATGGGATAACAACATTATGCCTCCTCTGTTTCAACTGTTTTACCTCCCTTTATAGTTTTAATATTAGTTTTGTTAAAAGTCTTACAATTTGGCTAAATATTTGGCTGTGGTTTGTAACCTTTGGTGGGTAAGATGGAACGGCATAAACAGAACTCTTGTGTAAAAACGGCGTACGCCGTTTGGCGAGGCGAGAGCGGGGCATGACCCACACCACAAAAGCACCTTTGGTGGGTAAGTTGGAACGGCATAAACAGAACTCCAAAGATTTTGTTGATAAAATTGAAGACCATTATATATTTTCATAAATAATTATAACCAATTTTAAAATGCATAGAGCAACAATTAATTGACATGTTACAATTTATTAACTGTGGTTACAATTATTCAAGATATTGCACAGTGCATAATAAGGTGCATTACAAAGCATAATTAATGCATAGGAACTTTTTTTTACTTTTTTGAATGCATTATACATAAATGCTTAGGGCTTCCATATTCATAATTTTTCTTTTTTACTTTTTTTTCAGATTTTACCCTGTATTATCCATGCATTGTAATGTATGTATGTATGTTTTTTTATCATTATTTTTCAGTGATTGGGCCATGGGACAACATTTTCTTTCACCTTGGCATTGTCAGGTATGGAATATATTAGGGATTGCTCCAGGAAACATCTCAAATTACACATTCTAAAGTTCTAATATGAAATTAATGAGTCATTGCATTAGTAATATACAACTGGCCAATGATGTTTGATTTCACTTTATTTAGGACTAATGGTGTATAAGGTGACAGTGAAAACCATTTTGCCAGAATTAACAACTGTTGAAGATATAGTGATAAAGTCATAGTAAATGTTCACGGACTGTAATGTGTCAAACCTAATGTGTGACGGAAGATATTCCTGTTTGATTCAGTAATTGCTGCACATCCCTAATGCATGGGTGTAAATCCCAGGGGGGACAGGGGGGAAATGTCCCCCCTGTGTATGTGTCTGTTAATAGCACGTGTAGACAGAGAGTATCCTGATTGGTTTATTAAGCAAAATTAGCCAATCAGCTTTGAGTGTGGGCGGGCTTTTATTTTTTTTCTCGGGGACCGAAGTTATCAGTTCAGCGCAGCCTACGAGATCGTCGTGGCAGAGAGAGAGAGTGACTGGACTGTAAACAAAATAACAAACATTGCAATAGTTTTGAAGAAAAAATCTGCCTTTTCATTTAACCAGAGAAAAAAGTATTATTTAAAATAACCATGATGTCTCCATGCTACAGTAATGATAGAAGCAAGGTTTTCCACAAAGTTTAAGTACATGACTGAAATGTTTGTGTCCCCTTCCAAAACTTGCTCACAATAAATTTTACGTTTGTTGTCCCCCTACTGTTAAATGAAATTTACGCCCATGCCCTAATGTGATCTACTGAATTGCATGCAGTTTTTGGTTAAGAGTTCAATTCAAACATATCTATATTTGTTTGACAAAAATAAATTTTCATTAATTCATCATTCATATTTTCATAAAAAATCTATTTTTACACCTACACCTCTTCTCAGGTTTAGTGATGTGGACACACTTAACATCATACGTCTACTAATACCAGATATCGCTGTCTTCCTGTCTACACTGTTCATCCTTCACTGGTGTAAAGCCAAGAAGCCACATCATAGGGAAAACTGCAGGCACCTCTACAACAGTGAGGTAATGACCATGACTATCTTGCTATTGTATGAGTTGTAGAATGAGGCTACTTAATCCTCTTCCTGGAGGTCTACTTTCCTGTAAGCCTGATCAAACACAGCTGGGACAGTTGATAAAGATCTTTGGGTTTACCTGATTGGGTTTTATAGCATGGCAGGGACTAAACTCTACATGAATGTTAACTGAGGCTGGCATGGATTGGAACGTAGTACTTAGAACGTAGTAGCTTTTACCTTTTTTAGGCACACCAACACTGATGGTATGTTCACACCAGTTGCAAGTATTCTAGCCTCACGCGTAGGTTGCCACTTGAACATTTTGAGTTTACTCCCTTCATTCGCGCATGAAAGGCGCTTCACATCATGGGAGGGGCTTCTGCCAGGTGCTTCAAGTCTCTGTGGGGGTTAGGCATTAGGTAAAATTCTAATAGTCAAACTTTGGTTAAATTAATCTAGTATTTATTTCCTTTCTATTCCTGTTTATATTACAGTACGAAGATGTGTCATACAGCTCCTCCACATACAGTGACAATGATTTTGTCCTCCATAGTTTCAGAATTCTGCCTCCGTTTGCCCGTAATCACGTCACTACTAGAGCAAGCTCCTGATTGGTTAATGCGGTGCAAATTTTCGCCAAAGTTCAGATTTTTCAACTTGAGCTTTTCGTGCAAATAACACGTCAAATGAGGTGTGAACGCAGCATGACACTTCTTGCTGTTAGTAAAAGTGTATGGCTGATTAAAAATGACAGTATATAAATCACACTACCAAGGAGGTCACCTCTCATCTTGACAAATAACCTGAATGAATGCTGGTGGAGTCTGTATACTTCAGGGGTTTTTAGTATGTGGGGTGCTCCCTGTGGTCCTTTCTGGTATAACAGCTTGACTTGTGCTTTTTAAAAAAAACAACAAAAAACATTCAATATTTTGAAAGTAAAAAAAAAAAAAAAAAACTTTAATATTTAATATAAAAATTAATAACTTTTTTTTTTCTCAGGATTCTTTGATGAAAAACAACATTATTTTTTTAAAATGTACATATATGATATGACTCTTTTATTAGTTTAATAGATCCTTGGTTAATAAAAGTATGTCTTCCAAAGAAGAAAGAATAAAAATTTATTGATCCCAAACTTTTGAACAATAGTGTAAATCTAAACAGCTCTGTAAACGGTAAACAGTAAACTACTGTAACAGTAGTTTTGAACATTATTATCCATTTTAAATAAATGCATCTCTTTTTAACATTTTAATGATCAAAGAATCCTAAAAAAAAAACAATTTTCCATAGTTCAACTGTTTCCAACACTGATATTAAAACATCAGCATATTAGAATGCTTTCTGAAAGGTCTGAAAGTGACACTGAAGACCGGAGTAATGATCACAAGAATAAATTACATTTTAAAATATATTCACACAGAAAACAGTTATTTTAAATTGAAATCATATTTCACAATATTACAGTTTATTTCTGGATTTTTAATCTAATAAATGCAGCCTCGATGAGAATAAGAAACATCTTTAAAAACTATTAAATATCTTACTGAGCCCACACTTTTGAATGGTAGTGTTTATAGCTTAAAACAACTAACATTCTTGGTGTTGGCTGATCTTGTTTTCATATTTGACAGGGTTTCGAAAGAGAGATTTCTGACTTTTCTGAATGTGAAGGGGAGAGTAGAACATCTGAGGGTTCCTCCTTTGACTCCTCTGTAAAGAGCCACACATCTCCTCTCACCTCTCCTGACATTCTCCAAAAATGTATCATATTTCTGAGCAGTCTAAGTCTTCTCATCTCTTCTGTAATGAATACTGCTGGAAAGGTCTTGGTGACTATTCTTTTGGGGTTGGCAGGTAATGCATATAGTTTGGAATGTGTGTGTTCTGAAAAATAATCTATGGATGCAGGCAATGAACCTATGCATTTTGACAGGTATAACGTTTCCCTCACTGACATCAGCACTGTATTTCATGGTGTTTCTTGGCCTTGTATGGTGCTGGGTGTTAGACTACACCATCTCTCTGCTGCACTTCAGCTCTTTGTGTGTAATGATGACCATCTTCAGTGGAGGACACATCCTTATCCTCTACCTCAACCAGCTGCCTCTCATCCAGCAACTTATTCCTCCTCGGGATGACTTTGCCAGGTGCAGTTCATATTTCTACCCAGCAAACCAACATCATTAAGTAAAGGTCAACATGGTTTAAATTAAGTATGCTGTACAAGCAAAAAAAAAAAAAAAAAAGGAGCTACATATTACCAACTTAAATGACAAGTGAGTTATTGCTACTATTATTATTATTATTATTATTATTATTATTATTATTATTTCTTTCATCATAAAGGAGTGCCATTTTAATTGGTGCTGTCAAAAGATTAATCGCCATTAATCGCATCCAAAATAAAAGTTTTTTTTTACAATATATATGCGTTCATGCTGTGTTTGTTTATTATGTTTATATTAAAACACACACATACAGTTCACATTTTGAAAGTATTTACATGTAAATGCATTTATACATTTATTTTCTTATATTTGATATTATATCTAAATATATTT
>JAUMHQ010000207.1:148926-160931 GCA_032361165.1 Enteromius paludinosus | reverse complement strand
CCATATTCCTCACTCGCAACACTCATGACGTGATCGGTCGCCCTCCTGCGCTGTTTTTCCGGGGGCGAACGAACGGCGTATATACACATGAGTCTAGATCAATGGGTGGAGTAAAACGATCAGAAACCATGACAACCAACGAGAGGGTGGAGACATGAGTGGTAATGATAAGTCCGGACATGAAAGCAGATGTAAACTGAGTTAGTTGGTAGCTGGAGTGCCCTCCAGTGGCCTGAGCTGGCAACTCCAGCTGATCATAACAAACAGTGTATCAATTAAATTAAATCATTATTAAAACAAATCTATCTGTGCAGTACAGAAGCAGCATCAGAAGTGGCATCAACATATTTAACACTGCGTTTACAATTGCATAAATAATGCTATGAGATTGTCTTTTATTGTTATTAGTATCACTTAGTATAGGAAATGATTTAGCATTTTATGATAAGAAGTGCTCTGCAAGTCAACTAAGAAGTAATACAGTTCAGTGGTAATTATATCATTTGACATTTAATTAAAGTTATTCTATTCTAAAATATGACTTTCCTTATGTTTGTGGTTTTTCACATTCTATAAAACAATCAAATGTTTTCTTGTCACAGAAATACCCTCCCCAACGTGGACAGAGGAAGAAGAAGGTGGTGAAATACACAATGGGCGGCTTGATTATTTTTACTCTTATCTGCATCGTCTGGTTCCCTCTTCTCTTTATGTCTTTGGTTAAATCTGTAGCAGGAGTAACCAATCAACCTCTAGATGTGTCCATCCAGTTGAGCATATTTGGATATGAGGTATGTCATCCAACAAATAAAAGTAAAAATGTAACATTGCAATTTGTTTTATAAATCAAACCACCTTAATGTTCAACACAGTCTCACTCCAACTCGTCACATTTTGACACTTGGTCAAAACAGTTTTGCGTAATTTTTCGATGCTCAAGGTACCCCTTTTTAGGCACTTTTCGACGTGAGGGGTCCTCAGTGAGGGGTCCTCAATTGTTTTGCATCAGAAGACTTCATATCTTTCAATTAAATGATGACGGTGGTTGTATCTGCCTGCTGTATCTTGTGTTTTATTGACAGATGGTAGGTCCAGGGGCAGGGTTGGGTTACGTGCTCATAAATGTGTAAATAATATCCTTTTAAATAAAACAGTTTTGACTGTTTACATTGAAAAATCACACCCCTATGTATGTATATATATATGCAATAATGTCAATGTTTTTACCCAATATATCTTTTAATTAAAAAAAGATATATATATATATATATACTTATATTGCGCCTGTCACGAATGAGGACGTGAAGCGTTCGGGTTCAGATGCAAAACAATGTTTATTATTACTCAGGGTCAGGCAGACACAGTCGAGCACTGGCAAACTAAATCCTTGGAGACATAGGCAGAAAAGAAAACACAGCAATAGTCAAATACCGTAAATCAGTCCTTAGGGTGAAACAGAGAGAAAATCCAGGTACAGGCAAATACTTTGGCAACAAGTAAATCCAAAACACAAACTGGGAACAGGAACACGACTTGGGATGACGGCATAACATTGAGACAATGATCCGTGCTAGACAGACAAACAGACTGGTATATATACAGGTGGCACTGATTGAATGATTGAACCAAACTAGCAACAGCTGTGAGGAGAGGTGAATTCTGGGGAATGGAGTCCAGGAATGAAAACAGACACAAAACACACAGAGTACATAGACAGCTGGAGTGCCAAACACAGTCTTTAGCTGGCAGCTCTAGCTGGGCGTGACAGCGTCGGCATATTGACGCTAAGGGTTTCCTATTTAAAACAACAGAGGACCCCTCACGTCGAAATGTGTCTGAAAAGGGGTACCTTAAACATCGAAAAATGACACAAAACTGTTTTGACCAAGCCTCAAAATGTGACGAGTTGGAGTGAGACTGTGTTGTAATGTTAAGCAGAAAAACATAGTGTCAATAATAGAGGTTGACCTAATTAGCACAACCTGATAATCCTTTAACTCAATGATAGGTAACATCAGTCCTAGAGTGCCAGTGTCTAACAGAGTTTAGCTTTAACCCTGGAAAAAAAAAAAATATGTCTTTTAATTTTCATGACTTTAGCTCTTTGATTTGAAACATAAATGCCAACTGCAATGCTTGACTTATATTCTTTGCATATGAAATTATGATTTTTACTCTACCACTTTTACCTGTTAAAAATGACTGTAAAATCCACTATAACAACCGGCAATGTGAACTTACACACCACTGGAAGAGTAAAGTGCTTCCCAAACCTGTTAACCCCAAAAGTCCAAAATTTTGGATTAGTCTCTCTCATCCATCCCAACTAATGAGCTGAATTGTTGATTCAAGTGCAATGTATTTGGGAGATATAAAAATGTGCAGAGGACCAGGATTTGGAACTACTGGTCTAGGATAAGGTTTTTAATCCCATTAATCGTGTTTTCTTTTTTCTACAGCCATTGTTTAGCATGAGTGCTCAGGAGCACAATTTGATCCCATACTCTCAATCAGCCTTCCAGAAGATGAGCAATCACTTCGCCACTTACCCGGTATGCATTACGTTCAACACAAAACATGATCAATGACAATATATAATAACCCTTTCACTTTATTTTTTGGTACTGTATCTTGTATTAATCTTAGATTTTGTCATTATTGCTATACATTGTTACACAATAACACTTAAGTTAAAACAGCTAGACTGTCTTCCTTATGTTGTCAGTTTGATCAAACTGTCCTCCATTTACCTCAATTAGTCAGCGATGCAGTTTATTGTGAACTATATGGCAGAGGACATAGTGATGGCTAAGATCAAAAGTGACGCCAGTCGACTGTGGAATATCAGTCCTGCCAGCCGAGATGCCATGATCAATGAACTCAGCAACTCAACACACTTCTACATCACACTACGCTGGACTTTGCTACGGTATATTCTCACAGTAATCTTTTACGTAAAAAAATTTAAAAATATTGCACATTTAAAATTAGGGGGTTGAAATTGCCTGTGTACATGTAAGCTGTTTACCATACTGCAAAATACATTAAATATGATTCCCCCCTCACATATACAGAGCATATTTTGTATCTGAGGAAAACATATGTTGCTCTCATTTGCTTTGTTTACCTTTGAATCACTTTATATCATAGTTTGTCACCAGTGTGCAATACTGGCCTTATATATTGTAGACAGTACAGAAGATAAAAGTTCACACAGCCTCCTGAGTTGCAGTTGAGTAGTGCAGACATGCTGACATACTGTGTGTGTGCAAAGATGTGGCTCAGCACTGTGCTTCTCATTTGGTGTGTGACCACCATTACACATTTTTAATTAATTACATTATTTTTTATTTTGTTACCCGCAAAAAAAATGTCTACTTTGCAACTGTAACCATGGTTCCTGTGAAGGAAAATGTATTTATGTTAAGGGAAACGCCATCATCGGGATCAGTGTAGCTAATGTCAGTGCATCGGTGACGTTAGTTCATGGTATCTGAATACCTGCAAAACATGTTGTCATCCTTTTTGTCTGTGCAGGCAAACCTGATGCATGACAAGAAATGCTGCCACTAGTTCATTTGTCAATGGAAACCATGGTTACATTAGTAACCTAAATGTTCCCTTTTGAAGTTTCAATCTTTCTGTGACATCTGGAGGACCCAATGGGAAATTAATGCCCACTCCACCTAAATAATCAGCATATATGATGTTGAATAACTCTACAGATGCATTAAAATCATGTCAATCCTCAGGACACAATATGCATAAACCCTATTAGGGTGGGAATAGTTTTATAAGGTAGATTGATTAATGTAATTTTACCACAGGGTGTCTGTAACAGTAATAGCCAGTTTGCACGGAATAAATTCCTCCATGCACATCAATAGTCATGCATCTTTGCCCTATAAGATAGGATTCTCAGGATCCTGCCCTGACTGTCATGTCTGTCCTGCCTTTGTTTAATGTGTATGTGAGCACATGGCATTGTCTTTGTTTGTTTTTGCCATGTGCTCCTCTCATCCTACCTCCTTGTTTCCCATTACCATGCCCTCTTGTTGCTCCCGTTTTCCTCTCCTTTGTATTGTTCTAATTTCCCTCTTTTTTCATTAGTTTGTTAAACTAATCTGTTGTGTCTATGTCAGTGTTTACTAGCTCATCTCCCTATTCTTAGTGCTACTGTTCATTCCCTGCTTAGTTGTCAGTGTTTTTAGTTTCTGTAAATAAAATACACTGTGAGATCCCTGGTGTGGAGTGGCTTCACCACATATTCCTGTCAGGCCTCTGCTGCCTACCTTTGGTCATCACCTGCACAGTCTCTTCACCTCTCTGGTCTACCATCATTCGGGGCTGGACCCTACAGTCCCCCTCGTCTCTACAGTCGCCCATTGTTTGGACCGTGCTTTCTCCCTTCCTCACCTTATCTCTTCTTGTTTGCGAAATAAATCTTTTTAACCCTCACTCTGCCTTTGAGTCCTCCCTCCAGATCCTTGACAGAATGAACTGACAAGCATTGGACTCAGCAGAATGAGTATCATGATCCTGCCACCTGCAAATGCTCAGGAGAGATTGGCTCAGCATCAATGTCTGGCAAACCTTCATCAACAGAGCTGGGATATAGGTGCATTTAGCCAGTTTTTCTGTACAGTGGCAAGGAGACTTGACTATGATAATACCACCCTCAAAGACATCCCCAATGCCTGCCTGGGTGACCCCCTACCTAAGTGGGAGTTGTGTTGGCTAATGAAGTTGGCTAATGAGGTTTGCACCAGGCATGTTTGAGTCTGCCAAGTCAACATCTGTCTTCCCAGAATCAACTGAGTGCACTCTAATTGCTCAAGAATTAAAGTCAAATGTCTATTAAGTCTGTCCCCGACTTATAACTGTCTGCTGGGCCTATTCCTGTCTCCACTAAGATGACCAGGATCACTGGCCCTAAACCTGTGTTGGCTGAGTTAACAGATACTACAGAGGTGTTCAACCTGCATTTCCAGTTACAGTACATCCACAGATGTCGCTCCTGCCAGTCATGTTAGAGCTAAGAGTATTCTTGCTGGTCATGTCAAGTCTAAGAATATTCTAATTAGTCAAGCCTTGCCTACAAAGGCCATTCTAGAACAGCCCACACTTACTTTGTTGGCCATGAAGGCCATTCCAGCAGCTTTCATTCAGCCCGTTATGGTCTTGGAGGACATCTCTGAGTTTCCTGCTGTTCCTGTTGTGCTCCCAGAGGCTGTTCCTGAGCAACTTGCTTACACTTTTTGGCCATGGAGGCCATTTCTGAAGCACTCATTTAGCCCGTTATGGCCACAGAGCCCATCTCTGAGTACCCTGCTCTCCTAGACACAGCCAAGTTGGCTTTTCCCAGGCAGAAAATTGTCACTGCCTTTTCTCTCACTGCCGTCAGAATCCACTCCAGATAGAGCAGTCATTGGGTGATTCTCAATATCCCTCCCCGATTCCTCACTCCTCCCTCCTACATCCTATAACCTGAAGCTTAGCCATCTTGTAGGACATCTCAGTTCTTTAATTGCACCATGACGAGGCAAGGATCAAGGAGTGCGTAGGCTTTCTGAGGAGTCATAAGAGAGAAAACACACTTGTATCCTATGCGGAAATGTTTTATTAACATTAACGTTTACTTTTCTGCATCTTTTTAATAGTTTATTTAGGCCTCTTGATTTTAAAGGAGTCATACTAAGCCGTCTCCCTCCTCTCAGTATCTAGTTTCGCACCCTTCCTGGACCCACAAGGACATCAGCGTGTATGTATGGGGAAGAGACTGATCTCTCGAGAAGAGGTGCCCTTGCCCTGTAACAGTGGCGGTGATGAGGCTTCATTCACACGCCGCCAGACCTGTTCGTTCCTGTGCACCTCCTCTCTCACACACCCACTCCTGTCTGTAACCTGGTGAAGGGCAGCGAATAAGTGACGGGGTGGCGATGATAGTCAGGGGAGGCAGCTGACTTGTCACAATACATATCAAAAACCTGATAATAAAGTATTATTTTGTGACAGAAGGTAAAAGTTGTCATAATGTTTTTTTCGTTACATATCTTTTTGTTTGTTTGTTTTTTATGAGCAGAAATGCATCTTTGGTGATGAATGCAGAGACGACTGGTGAACACACAGTGAAGTATAAAGATAGCATACTGAGAGAGGAACTGGTGTCTATGCTCCGAGGGACACGTAGCCGTCCAGTGTAAGAGTTTCTTAAACATTTAAATATGAATGTTTTCAACATACAGTGGGGCAAAAAAGTATTTAGTCAGCCACCAATTGTGCAAGTTGTAATTTTCGTCATAGGTGTAGCTCAACTATGAGAGAGAAAATAAGAAAAAAACATCCAAAAAATCAAATTGTAGGATTTTTAATGAATTAATTGGTAAAATAAGTATTTGGACACTTACAAACAAGCAAGATTTCTGTCTCTCACAGACCTGCAGCTTCTTCTCTGTTCTCCACTCATTAGCTGTATTAATGGCCTCTGTATGAATTATTTATCAGTGCTATCAAAGACACCTGTCTACAACCTCAAACAGTGACACTCCAAACTCCACTATGGCCAAGACCAATGAGCTGTCAAAGGACACCAGAAACAAACATGTAGACCTGCACCAGGCTGGGAAGACTGAATCTGCAATAGGTAAGCAGCTCTGTGTGAAGAAATCAACGGTGGGAGCAATGATTAGAAAATGGAAGATATACAAGACCACTGATAATCTCCCTTGATCTGGGGCTCCACACAAGATCTCACCCCGTAGGGTGAAAATGTGAGCAAAAATCCTAGAACCACAAGGAGGGACCTAGTGAATGACCTGCAGAGAGCTTGGACCAAAGTATCAAAGGCTACCATCGGTAACACACTGTGCCGAGTGCCACAGACTCAAATCCTGCAGTGCCAGATGTGTCTTCCCGCTTAAGCCAGTACATGTCCAGATCCATCTGAAGTTTGCTAGAGAGCATCTGGATGATCCAGAAGAGGATTGGAAGGTATGTCATATGGTCTTTTTGTTAAAAACTCAGATTGTTGTGTTTGGAGTAGAAAGAATGCGGAGTTGCATCTAAAGAACACCATATCTACTGTGAAGCTTGAAAAGCTGAAACTTGAAAGCTCCAAAAACATTACTGCTATAGAGGAGAACTGCATGGAGGAATGGGCCAAAATACCAGCAACAGTGTGTGAACACTTTTTGAAGACTCACAGAAAACCTTTGACCTCTGTCATTGCCAACAAAGGGTATATAACAAAGTATTGAGATGAATTTCTGTTGTTGACCAAATAGCTATGTTCCACCATTATTTGCAAATAAGTTCTTTAAAAATCCTACAATGTGATTTTCTGGATTTTCTTTTTCTTATTTTGTCTCTCATAGTTGAGGTATAGTTATGATAAAAATTACAGGCCTCATCTATCAACTTTTTAATAGAGACAACTTGCAGAATTGGTGGCTGACTAAATACTTTTTGTGCTTTAACTAAATACTACCCCACTGTATATGTTTTGCCACTCCTCATTCTGTCTGTTTTCTGATGGTTGTCAGGTTAATGAAAAATTTATTGCCAAAATATATTAGAGGAACTTCCGGGCCTACTGCTAAAGTGGCACATCGACTTCAAGTTGGTGAGTTCTTTCGTTCTTTCTTTCTTTCTTTCTTTCTTTATTATTATTATATTTTTATATATAGTTTTTTTATATTTTTATAATCTCTTATTATCAGTAGAGGGGATAACAAATTATAATTCACATTGCTGTATTTATGTTGTGTGTGTGTGTGCGTGTGTATACTTGATTATATTTTGTAAACACTTTATTTTAAGGTGTCCTTGTTACATGTACTTTGTATTTTACTTGTAACACTTAATTATGCATAATTACATGCATGTAACCCAAATCCAACCCCTAATCCTAACTATAACCGTATTATAAGTGTAAGGAGGAGTCAGAGGCAGTCGGATCCATTTGCAAGGCTTTTTAATGGGAAGTACACAAGCAAGGTCAAGATACAAACGTCAGGTCTTTCACAGGCAATCCAATACAGAATCAAAGTCAGGGTCTTTCTGGGTGATTTCGATGAAAATTCTCGATCAGCGCTGGGTCCAGAATGTCTGAAACGTTAACCCAGGATCGTTCCTCTGTTCCAAAACCCTCCCAGTCGACCCTGACGCCGTGAATCCAGGATCTCATGGACCCGGTACGCCTCCTCGCCGTCGATGATCAGGGGAGGGGTGTTGACAGCCGCGACCTCGTCCTGGTCCCTCATACCTCTCGGGCCACCATCGGGTTTGAGGAGTGATATATGAAAAGTAGGAGAGATACGGTAAGTATTAGGTAATTGTAAACGATATTATACAGGGGTAATTTGTCTCAAAATTTTGAAGGGACCCACATACCTCGGATTAAGCTTTGTACAGGGTTGCCGGAGACAAATATCTCTGGTTGATAGCCAGACCCACTGTCCTGTCCACTGTCCTAAGAATGGCTCGTTCGCCCCCTCCAGCCAGTGCCTCCATTCTTCCAAGGCTGCCTTGAGAGCTAAAAGTTCTTTATCACCCACATCGTAGTTCCTCTCAGCGGCGTTGAGCTTGCGGGAATAGTAAGCACATGGATAAAGTCTGTTATTCTCACCGTGATGTTGGGATAGTATCGCTCCTATGCCATTACTGGAAGCATCCACCTCAACTATGAATTCTTTGCTGGGGTCTGGATGTTTTATTATGGATACGGACGTGAATCTTCTCTTGAGTTCTTGGAAAGCCTCCAGTGCTTCAGATGTCCAATGAAGCGTCCAATGAAGCGTCGATAAAAGTTTGAGAACCCCAGAAACCTTTGCATATCCTTCAATGTACGTGGTTGGGGCCAATTGGTCACTGCCTGAACCTTGTCATCATCCATGGTGACTCCATCTTGACTAACGACGTAACCGAGGAATGCGACCTTGCTTTGGTGGAACTCACATTTAGGTAGCTTTACATATAACTGGTGGCTGATTAGTCGTTTGAGAACGGTGCGAACGTGTTGAATGTGAGAGTTGTAGTCCTTGGAGTAGATCAGTATGTCGTCAATGTATACAATGATATACAGCAGGTCCCGGAAGATGTCGTTTACGAATGCCTGGAAGATTGAGGGACTGTTCGAAAGACTGAAGGGCATGACCTGGTACTCGTTGTGGCCTGACGTGGTGGAGAAGGCCGTCTTCCATTCATCACTTTCTCTGATGCGGATTAAATTGTAGGCACTACGAAGATCCAACTTGGTGAAATACTTGGCCTGCTGGAGGGCCTCTAGGGCTGAGGGAACGAGAGGTAAGGGGTACCTGTATTTTACAGTGATGTCGTTAAGTGTTCTGTAGTCAATGCAGGGTCTCAGGGTGCCATCTTTTTTTTTTACAAAGAAGAATCCCGCCGAGTCCGGTGAGGTGGATGGTTGGATTGATTTTATCATTACTCAGTTCCACCATAACTTCAAGGGTTTTATTAGAAAAACTGTCACTCACCCTGGAGTTGTCTTAGCGCTCTGGCCAAACAGGGAAGTTAAGGCGTACATGTCCGGGCTGACCGCAGTGCAAGCACAGCCTCTCACGGATGCGGCGATTTCGTTCCTCCTGTGTCAGCTGTGAATAGTCCACTTGCATGGGCTCAACGGTGCTGGGTGGTGGAAGTGGTGAAGGAAGCAGAGCTGGTCGCCTTCCACGACGGGAGCGGATCATATTATCGAATGAGATGGCTAAGTTCATGTAGGCCTCCAGCGTAAGTCCCTCGTCGCCACATGCGAGTTCGGACTGAAGCTCATCGCTGAGTGCGCGGCAGTATAGCGTCTTGAGAGGTTCAACTGCTGGTGATGCAACAACAACACATTGACTTGACTCGTTACCTCTTGAGCGAGTTGATCAACAGCCGCTGGATCCTGTTGTGGCGAAGTCTTCTGTAAGGAGGAGTCAGAGGCAGTCGGATCCATTTGCAAGGCTTTTTAACGTCAGGTCTTTCACAGGCAATCCAATACAGATTCAAAGTTTAGACTTAGTTCGGGGCAGGCGGCAGAAATAGTAGTGGGTGAAGCAAGGCAAGGTCGTACACAGAGAAATCAACAGTAAGGTGAGTAAACGCTCAGAATTGCTGCTATAAGGCAAACAAGACTTCATGAAGTGTTCAGATCAGGGGGTTGCTTTTATACTGTCTGAAATGAGCAACACCTGGAGACGATCAAGGTTCCGGGTACGTGGGTAAACAGTCCAGGGGGAAACTAATACTCTGGGGGGATGGTTCCCGCTGGTGCCGTTCAGAACGAGCCACAGAGGTGCGGCTCGTAACAATAAGTATATAAATAATCAGTATCATAAATAATACTGTAAGTGTATATTGCTTTGTTGAGTGAGTGAGTGAGTGAGTGAGTGAGTGAGTGAAGTGACCATACTTGGAATTTGTGCTCTGCATTAGACCCATCCAACGTGCACACACACACACAGCAGTGAGAGGTAAACAACCACACACACCTTGAACGCGCACCCAGAGCAGTGGGCAGCCATTGCTGCGGGGCCCAGGGAGAAGTTGGGTGAACGGTGCCTTGCTCAAGGGTCTCACCTCACTCCCACCGCCCATAATCCCTCAAACAGTGACATAAAACCTGGTAAA
The DNA here is from genome assembly GCA_032361165.1 of Enteromius paludinosus. Classification (NCBI taxonomy): domain Eukaryota; kingdom Metazoa; phylum Chordata; class Actinopteri; order Cypriniformes; family Cyprinidae; genus Enteromius; species Enteromius paludinosus. The sequence continues at coordinate 150,302 of JAUMHQ010000207.1, read as the reverse complement.
AAACTGCCTGGTGCCCCTCGGATGGTGTGGGATAGGAGGCTCAATGAAGTAGTAAGTGGAGGGGTTTGGCTCGTGGTGGGTTGCAGCGTCTCTTAACTTTTGGACGGGACTCAAACTCTCGACTTCAACAAAGAAATCAGACTGATTCAAGTCAAGCATAAAATTTAGAAACTCAATCACGGGTTTTTTACAATCCTCTGGAGAAATTAAATTAAACAAATCTTCATTGAGTCCCTCCCAAAAGAAAAGATTAAGAGTGGATTCGCTGCAACCCAGCAGATGAAATAGGCTCAGTACCTCCTCGACATAGTCCTCCAATGGCCTCACTCCCTGGTAAAGCGCAGACAGCTTGTCTTCGGCACATGTCATGCTGTTTGTCTGTATAGGTCCGTCAATCTGTTACGTCTGGTAGATGGGTGAACGAAGGAGAGCGCAGGAGATCGTAACTTGCAAAAATAAAGTCTTTTAATCATAAATCAAAAATGAGGTGAATAGATACAAAGTAACACATTCATTGACGGACAAACTAGAACTCAAAAGACAGGGGTTTTATACAAGGGAGATTAATCACAAGACAAGACACAGCTGAGGAAACACAGGTGGACGGGAATCAACTAATAATTACATTTAACACATGAAAGACCATATAAGGGCAAACAGGAACAAGGAAGACTTAAACTGAAACTAACACAATGAAAACAAAACCAAACCAAGAATGCAAAAGAAATGCTGGTCGTAAACCAGGTAAATGTGTATAACTGAAGCAAGGGTGAAAAAAATGAGGGGTTAAAATCTTTATAGTAGTATGGCTTGAGGATTTTTGGGAAAGAAGCAATGACAAAATCAGCATGCAATGAATTCAAATTTAATTTTTAGAATTACCAGTGTACCTATTAACACATTACTTAAAGTTGAAATTGCTTGTTTTACTAAAGGCTGCTGATGGCATTCTGTTGGTAATGCTTCAAGAGTAACCACTCCATCTCACTAAATCGGTTGAATTGGCTCCATTTGGTCTTGTTCTCGTTATCCCCATCCACCTCATCATATGAAGGACAGCTGGAGGCTACATGTCAGCAACACATACAATGTTTTGATTAATAAAAATATACATACACTACCGTTCAGAAGTTTGGGATCAGTAAGGCTTGTAATTTTTTTCAAAGTTTCTTATGCTTATCAAGGCTGCAACTATTTGATCATAAATACAGAAAAACAGTAATACAGAAAATACTATTAAAATATAAAATAATCGGTCCCACTTTATATTAAGTGTCCCTAATACCTGTGTACGTACTGTCACAAATGGCAAAGCAGGCACAGGACAACGAGGTAAGTATAACAGAAAATAACCCCAGAGGGTGGATTTATTGAAA